>PVJX010022568.1:0-30407 GCA_004027295.1 Dolichotis patagonum
GAATTAATCTCACGAAAGAAGTAAAAGAGCTATACAGGAAAAATTATAATACCCTGAAATGCTGTAAAAATGACAACAAGAAGTTAAACACTTCTAACACAATGGCACAGGGCAAACATTCCAATTCCTAAAGGAAAATTGGGTGAATAGAAATGAATTTGACTGTATTTACAATCAAGAGCTATGGCATATTGTAGTGAGCTGTGAGCTCCAAAGTGTTTGAGCAGCCCCATCCCAACAGCCTGGCTGGTTGCAGGCTATGTGGCCACTCTCAAAAGCTGGCTCTATTCACTGCCTGCAGCTTTCCTTGTCAGATGTTGCATGTTCTTGGCATCTCCAACCTCCTGGAGTCTCCATTGCACATTTGGTTTTACTCACATCTTTATATATCATTCCCTCAGGGGTTCCTGGCAGGGACTGTGACTCTCTCACATCATATTGTATGGCTCCTCAGGACTTCCTCTATAGTCTGGGTGGAAGCTTCTATGATCTCACAACTCTTGTATTTTGCATGCCTGCACAAGTAGCACCAGGTGGATGATACTAAGGTCTGCTGGCACCTCAAGCAGCAGCTAGACACTCTTGGGTCATGCCCACAGCAGATTCTGAATGCCTGGGAAGCTGACCTCTGGGCTACATTTCCCTAGGCAATCCTGAGAAATCAGGGCACTCTAAGGGTCTTCTGTCAAAGCAAAATCCTTCAAAGGAGTTTATCTTTTTATACTTTTGAGCCTGTGATTGGTGGAATCTGAGCAATTACTGAAATGGCCTCAAACCATTTTTCCTATTATCCATGTATAAAGTTCTCCTTCCCCCTCTTTAGGTTAGAAAAGTTTTGTAGAAAATAAGAAAAAGAACAATAGGTCCTAGGTTTCTAGGAGGCATCATGGCTGCTGAGGCTGTTTGTCAGTGGTATTTTATATAGCAAAATCACAACATGGTTCAAACTATAATCAACCTATAGGATTACCAGTCTAGTTGCTGAAGTGTAGTTGCTCAGCTAATATTGATCCAGTAGTGCAAAGAGGCAGGTAACAAGGGTATGTGGCAAGCATCATTAACTTTAGCTTATCTATTACTTCTATCACAGAAAGAACAAAGGCCTTCCTGCAAAGGAATGGGAGTCCAGGTGTACTGAATACCCATGCATCTGATGCCAATCTTGGTTCACTAAATCAGCTGGTGCTAATAATAATACAATGACAAGCTACTGTTTATTTCTAGGGAGACTTTCAGGCCTGGCTATTGCACCTCCATCTTGAGGCCTGCCTCTCTTCAGATCCATCTCCAGCCACAATCTTGGTGTGTTTCACCTTTGGCACTGAATCCCTCAAGGGCCCAACCCAGTCTGACTGCCTATTAATTTCTATCTAACTTACTTGTCTATAATATTTCCTCATCTGAAGAGGTATCCCTAGCTACCATTAGGTGAGAAGGCATGAAGATCAAATTCTAGGTGTTTCAGGATGAGAAGAGTCAGCGTAGGCAAGACAGCAGTCTGAAATTTTCCACAAAGAGCTAATCCAAGGGGCCTTGAAGAGAAGTCATTTTGGGGCTTAGCAGTTATGAACTTTCTTCAGAAGGTCAATCTAGCAGACCTTAGTAAAAGGGATCCAGAACATTTATTTTTGGCTCCACCTATATGATCAGTTGGAGTCTGACAACATAAGGTGTTTCAGATTACTTTTTAAGCCAGCATTTCCAAACCTTTCCTAACTCTTCCATAAGCCAGTTGCAAAGGCTCCTGAACCACGTGGTTAGATACAGTCACAGCAATGATACCACTTCTCTGGTACCAAATTTATATTTACTTAGTTGCTTTTCTCATTACTGAGAAAAAAACACTAAACACCCAAAGTGAAAGGAGGTAAAGTTTATTTAGCTCATAATTTGTAGAGATTTCAGTCCATAATTGGCTAGCTCCAAGGCAAGATAGCCCAGTAGACAGGCATCACAAGGGAGAAACAGTTCATGATGAGCAGAAGGTAGCAAAGCAGTAAGGGTTGACCACAGCACCTTCTATTCCTTATGTCTTATCAAGGCTATGTAAGGTAGATAGCACTCACACCCTTAATCCTAGTGCCCATGAACCTCACATTGCACCATGAATAGATTCCATTATCTCACATTCTAGATCCAGCCACGTCTGGCTTTGGTGGAGCATCTAAAATATATATATATATATTTGAGCTGCCTTGAAATTTCCTGTACCAGATTGTTTAGTCTTCCACATTTAAATTCAACCTCCACAAAGTTGCAAGGTGTGGAAAAAATGTAGACAAGTTTTTTGTTTTGTTTTGTTTTGTTTTGTTTTGCTTTGCTTTGCTTTGTTTTAGTCAGAATGTTACATAAATGACCTCTAGTCTCCCAATGAATTACTCATTTCCATCAGAAATCTCATGAGTCTGGCCTCTGCTTTATGCATTCCTTACAACATTCTAGAATTCTCAGCTCTGACCAGATTTATCATCAAGATAAATTTACAGCATTATACAGCTTTTCTAGCCCACACATCTAAAATTTTTCAAGCTCCTCCCACACACCAGACCCAAAGGCTTCTGAACCACATCATCAGATATAGTCACAGCAATGCCCTCAATTCTCTGATATCAATTTTCTGTACTAGTTAGCTTTTCCATTGCTGAAACAAAACACCATAAACTTAAAATGAATGGGTTTATTATGGATCACAGTTTCAGAGTGTTTAGTCCATGGACAGCTGGCCCCAAAGCAGTTGTCTGGCTGGACAGAAAAGCATAATAGAGAAAGACTATTCGAAACATGGTAACTAAGAAGCAAAGAGTTATGAAAGAACCAGAGACAAAAACATACCCTTTCAGCTCATGCCCTCAATAGTTCACCTCTTCCAATGAGGTATAACTTTCTAACAGCATGTTCAACCATAAAGTCCCTAATGGATTAATCCACCTTTGAGCATAAGAATACACAATACAATAATTTTCCAAAAGTTTCACCTCTAAATAAGTGAGATTTGGTGAGAAGTGGGAACATTTTACATCTAAAGCATAACAGAAGTTTTTTCCCCTTCGACCTCACATTTTTCCTCCCTTGGCTTAATTGCTCTCCCTGCAAGAACAAAGACAGAGAGAAAATATTAGAGCTATAGAGAAATATAGGGCTTGTCTCTTCACTGATCTGATGGCAAGGTGGCTTAGAGTTCTGTGAGCCAGGCTGGTGTTTAGAAAGATTTCCCTTATGTCTTATGCAATGTCTTTGAGGTTGTATAGTGATTCCTCAACACTGACACTATTCTTTGAAGCTCCCTTAGAGAATTTTTACTTGATTGACTTAACAATAACTGGAGACACATGCTGGAAGATTTTTCATATATATAGTTCAGCATTATATATTTTATAATTAGTATATATGTGTAATATATGATAATTACATTCATCTTGGGGAATTGGTACATATACATATTGTATCTTGATCATATTTATTCCCATTCCACATTTTTCCTTTCCCATTGCCAAATAGTCTACCTACTTGTTTTTTATCATCTCTTCTTTATTTTGCTCTGGAAATTATTTATATGTTATATCACTCATATTAGAAAATCAATACAATATTTAGGCTTGTGTGTCTGATTTTAGCAAGCAGACCACTTTGACAATTCATCTGTTGTGATTTGTGCCATTGCAAACATTGGTATCCATGTGTTACTGTAATATGATGACTTTTTGAATCTTTGGGGAAGATACTCAGCATAAGTACAGCTGGCTCAAATGGAATTTCTAGTTTTAGATTTTTGATGATTCTTCATACTGATTTCCATAGTAACTACTAGTTTATATTCCTACCAACAATGTAGAAGGGTTTCTTTTTCTCAACAACTTCATCAACATTTGTTGTTTTTGAGTCCTTGTTAATAGCCATTTTTACTGAAGTAAGGCAGAATTTTAGTGTTTTAATTTGCATTTCTCTAATGGCCAAAGATACTGAGCACTTTTTTGTGTACCATTGGCCATTTGTATTTCCTCTTCTGAGAAGTGTCTATGTATTTCAACTGTCCATTTTTTATTGTGTCTTTTATTTTGGGGGAGTTTTTAATTTGTTGCATATTCTAAACATTAGCTCACTATCTGATGAGTAGCTAGAAAAAATAAGTTTCCCATTGAATAGGCTATCTCTTCGCTCTGTTGGTTGTTTCCTTTGTGGTGAAGGAAGTTTTAAATTTGATTGAATTCTATTCATTGATTCTTGGTATTATACATTGTGCATCTGGGAAGTCCTTGTTTATACCTACATCTTCAAGAGTTTTTTGGGTTTTTGTTTTTGTTTCTGTTTTGTTTTTGCTTCTGGGGATTGAATGCATGACCTTGTGCTTGCCAGGTAGCTACTTGTGCTACTGAGCTAAATCCTCAAACTTCTTTAAGGGTTTACCAATTTTTTACTTGCAGTAGATTCAGTTTTTGTTTTTATATCTAACTTTTTGATACATTATAATTTGATTTTAGTGCAGAGAGAGAAATAAAGATTAGATTCATTTTTCTGAATGTAGATAACTAGTTTTCACAGCACCATTGTTAAAGAGGCTATCTTTTCTCTTATGTATGTTATTTGCCTGTATCAAAAGTCATATGGCTGAATGTGTTTGGAACTGTTTCAACAGCCTATATTCTATTCCACTGGCCAACCTGTCTTTAAGGCAGTAACACTCTGTTTTCCTTACAGTAACTTTGTAGAATAGTATAACTTGACATCCAATATTGACTGACTCCTGCCTTGCTTTTGTTGCTCAGGATTGCTTAAACTATTCTTGGTAACTTCTGGTTCCATATACTTTTTTTAAATTTTAAAATGATAAAACAAAAAAGAATAAATTAATGATGCAGAATTTCAAAACATAATAATAGGAGATTAACAATGATTGATAGGTTGTGCATCATTGTCTTCAAAGTAGTTCAGATTACCAGACATATGAAAAAACAAGAAAACAATGAAAGCACACACTTTTCATTTTGTTGGGTTAACAGAGATTAGTAGTATAATGATCACATATAATGTAATATATATAGAATATGTAATATATGTTATATATATATATATATTATGTGTATCATCTTTTCTTTCTTTTCTCCTTTATCTCATACCAGTTGTTTTTTTTTCCCTTCCTAGCCATATCCTCCTTTCTCACTTTCACAATATCAATTGTACATTTTGGATTCTACTACCTCCTTCAGTTTTGTACCCTAGGAAAATAACATAATTTTCAACCATGTGATTCTGAAGTATGTCACACATGAGCATGATCTCAAGTTGCATCCATTTACCTACAAGAGCCTCAAGATTATCCTTCTTCGTAGCTAGGTAGCACTTCATTGCATAAAAACATCATATCTTTCTTATCCATTCATCATTTGATGGGCAAGCTACCCCTGCTATTTTCTAGGTTCTTGTTGCATGGAGTATGGTTTTCTCTCCTTTGACTTTCAACCAATGAATTTCTTTTAGAGCTAAATGTGGTTTTTTTTATTTTAAAGAGAATAAAACAAAAGAGAACAGAACAAAGTAGATCAGAACAGAACAATGTAAGCAACACAGCACTTTATAACAAGACAACTGGATATTAACAATAGCTACCATAATGTCTCTTTCTTTGAAATAGTTGAGCATAGCTTTACACACAATAGTATCAAAAATAACAAAATAGTATAAAACCATTCAAGAGAACTAAAGTATTACAGGGCATTCTGAACCAAATAACAGAAAATGAACAATGGCTATATAACATCTCATTTTCCATAAAAAAATTTGTTTATACTATCACACATTAAAATCAAATAAGACACAACATGATAAAACCAATAGTAATAGAACAAAAGCATGGTAGGACTTCAAAGCAAGACAATATTAAATCAGCAATGGCTGCCATAATGTCTTATTCAAAATAGCTATTCCTACCATCACACATAATAAAATCAAACAAAATAGAATAAAACCATTCCAACTGATGAATGAAAATATTATGAGGCATCAAAGCAATTTAATGGGGAATCATGACTACCTTAAAATCTTATGTACTCTTACCACTTATTACACTAGGGAGACTATGCAGTATTTATACATGTGAGTTTGGTTTATTTTGCTTATGAGTATGGTCTCAAGTTGCATCCATTTATTTATAAATATCTCAATGTGATCATTCTTTATAGCTGAGTAGTACTCCATTGTATAAAAACACCACATCTTCTTTATCCATTCCTCAGTCGATGGGCATTTAGGTTGTTTCCAAGATCTGGCTATTACAAATTGTGCTGATATAAACATGGGTGCACATATATCACTGTGGTATGATGTTTTCAGTTCTTCTGAGAATATGCCTAGAAGTGGAATAGCTGGGTCAAATGGGACTTCCAAATGCAGCTTTATGAGGAATCTCCAGACTGACCTCCACAGTGGTTGCACTAGTCTACACTCCCACCAACAGTGCAGAAGAGTTCCTTTTTCCCCACAGCCTCTCCAGCATTTGTTGTTGGTAGTTTTTTTAACCTGGCCATTCTTTCTGGAGTGAGATGGAATCTCAGTGTGGTTTTAATTTGCATTTCTCTAATGACTAATGATGACGAACATTTTTTCATGTATTTATTTGCCATTTGCATTTCTTCATCTGACAACTGTGTATTCATCTTGGATGCCCATTTTTGGATTGGGTCTTTGAATTTCGGGGATTTGATTTTTTTTAATTCTTTGTAAGTTCTAGACAGAAGTCCTTTGTCTGAGGACAGTTCACTAAGATTTTTTCCCAGTTTGTGGGTTTTCTTTTCACTATGCTGGAGATTTCTTTTGACATGCAGAAACTAAAGATGTGATCCCAGTTGTTAATTCTGGGAAGTATTTCCCATGTGGTTTGGTTCTTGTTCATGGAATTTCTGCCTACTCTTATGTCTTTAAGATTTTTATCGACTTTGTCTTCCAACAGATTTAGTGTTTCTGTTTGAATATTTAGATCTTTGATCCATTTAGATTTTAGTTTAGTACGTGGTGATAGGCATGGGTCTAGTTTTAGTTTTTGGCATATGAAGAGCCAATTTTTCTAGCTCCATTTATTAAAGAGACTATCTTTCTTCCAGTGAACATGTTTGACCCCTTTATCAAAGATAAGGTGGTTGAGTGTGTTTCTGATTGTGGTTGTATCTTCCAATCTATTTCATTGACCTTCAGATCTTTTTTATTCCAGTACCATGTTGATTTTATTGCAGTAGCTTTGTAGTATAACTTCAAGTCAGGGACTGTGATGCCTCCTGCCTTGCCTTTGCTGCTTAGAATTGCGTTTGCTATTCCAGGTCTCTTCTGGTTCCACATAAATTTTAGATGTGATTTCTCTAGATCTATGAGGTATGTTAGTGGTATTTTTATTGGGATTGCATTGAATCTGTATAACAATTTTGGAATAATGGTCATTTTCACAATAGTTATTCTTCCTATCCATGAACAAGGGATGTCTTTCCATTTTCTGAGGTCCTCTTTGATTTCTTTTTTCAGGGTATTATAATTTTCCCTCTATAGCTCTTTTACTTCTTTCATGAGATTAATTCCTAAATGTTTCATGTTTTTTGGATGCTTATGTGAAGGGTGTGGCTTCTCTTATTTCTCTTTGAGTGATTTTGTTGTTAGTCTATAGGAATGCTATTGATTTTTGAGTATTGACTTTGTATCCAGCTACATTGCTGAATTTATTTATTATATCTAGGAATCTTTCAATGGAGTTTTGGGAGTCTTCTATGTAGAGTATCAGGGTGTCTGCAAATAATGGTAATTTAACTTCCTATCTTGACTCCTTTTATTTCTCTCTCTCTTGTCTAATTGCTCTGGCTAGTACTTCCAGTACTATGTTGAATAGGAGTGGTGATAAGGGACATCCTTGTCTTGTGCCTGATTTTAATGTAAAGGCTTTCAGTTTTTGCCCATTTAATATGATGCTGGCTGTTGGTTTGTCATAGATGGCCTTTATCATATTGAGGTAAAGACCATCTATTCCAATTCTCTGTAAGGTTCTTATCATGAATGAGTGTTGGACCTTATCAAAAGCTTTTTCTGCATCTATAGAGATGATCATATGATTCTTACTTTTGGCTCTATTGATATGGTGGATTACATTTATTCATTTATGTATGTTGAACCATCCCTGCATTCCTGGGATGAATCTCACTTGGTCGTGGTGTATAATCTTCTTGATGATTTGCTGCATCCTGTTTGCCAATATTTTATTGAGAATTTTTGCATCTATGTTCATTAGGGAGATTGGCCTATAGTTCAATTTTTTAGTTGGGTCTTTGTCAGGTTTTGGTACTAGAGTAATAATTTTTCCAGGAATGACTTAAGAAGAATTGCATCCCTTTTGATTTCAATGAAGAGTTTGAGGAGTGTTGGCACTAAGTCTTCTTTGTATTTCTTATAGAATTCCGCAGTGAATCTATCTGGGCCTGGGCTCTTCTTTGTTGGTAAGGATTTAATTACATTTTCAATTTCATGAATAGAAATTAGGTTATTCAGCAGTTTTACATCTTCTTGACCCAGCTTTGGTAGTTCATATGTTTCTAGAAATCTGTTCATTTCTTCTGTGTTATCAAACCTATGAGAGTAGAGGTTTTCAAAATAGGTGTTGATGATTTTCTGTATTTTCACAGATTCTGTAGTGATTTCACCTTTTTCATTCCTTATTGCATGAATTTGAGTTTTTTCTTTCCTTTTTTTAAATAAGGTTGGCCAGGGGCTTATCAATTTTATTTATTCTTTCAAAGAACCAACTCTTTGATTCATTGATTCTTTGTATTGTTTTCTTAGTCTATATTGCATTGATTTCTGCTCTGATCTTAATAATTTCCTCCCTTCTTTTGGCTTTGGGCTTGGCTTGCTCTTCTTTTTCTAGATGTTTGAGGTGTAGTATCAGGTTGTTTATTTGTGTTCATTCCATTTTCCTGATGTCTGAACTCAGTGCAATAAATTTTTCTCTGAGGGTCACTTTCATTGCATCCCAAAGATTCTGGTAAATTGTATTTGTATTTTCATTTGCTTGTAGATATTGTTTAGTTTCTTCTTTAATTTCATCTGTGACCCACGGATTGCTCAGGAGTGTATTATTCAATTTCCCTGTGTTTGTGAGCTTTTGCAGTTTCTTTTGTCATTATCTTCTAGTTTCATGGCACTATGATCCAATAACATAATTTCAATTCTTTTGCATTTACCTAAGCATGTTCTGTGGGCTAATATATGGTCTATTTTAGAGAATATCCCATGCACTGCTGAGAAGAATACACATTCTGATGTTGTTGGATGGAACACTCTGTATATGTCTATCAAGTCCATTTGTTCACAGCTGTGATTCAGTTCTGTTATTTCTTTGATTTTCTGTCCAGTTGATCTGTCCTTTGTATCAATGGCATGTTAAGGTCTCCTGTTACAATTGTGTTATTGTTTATTTGATTTTTCATTTCTGTTAATACTTGTTTTGTATAGCTTAGTGCTCCTGAATTTGGTGCATATATATTTAAGATTGTAATCTCTTCCTGTTGAAGTTTTCCCCTAACAAATATGTAGTGACCTTCTTTATCTCTTTGGATCATTCTTGGTTTGAAGTTCACATTGTCTGCAAACAGAATGGCTACCCCACTTTTTTTGGGGGGGGGTTCCTCTTGCATGAAGTATTGTTTTCTATCCTTTGACTTTCAGTCTGTGAGTTTCTTTTTGGGTTATATGGGTTTAGGCAGCATATGGTTAGATATTGTTTCTTGATCCATTTTGCCAGTCTGTTTCTTTTAATTGGTGAATTGAGGCCATTTACATTAATGGTTATAACTGTTATATATTGGTTTATTGTTGACATGTTATCTTTCTGCTGTTGTATCTTTACCTTTCCATTCTGTTTAATTGTCTGTTTTGCTTAGTGGTTTTTTCCTATGTTTATCTAGAATGTTTTTCAGTATTCTTTGCAGGGTTGGTTTGGTGATCATGAAGTTCTTCAACTGTTCTTTGTCATGGAAGTATCTTATTTCTCCATCCATTTTGAAGGACAGTTTTGCATGGTACAACAGTCTGGGTTGGAAGTCATTTTCCTTTAGGATCTGAAATACTTCACTCCATGCTCTTCTTGACTTCATTATTTGTGTTGAGAAGTCTGCTATGATTCTGATAGATTTTCCTTTATAGGTGATCTGTCTTTTTTCTCCAACAGTTTTTAATATTCTGTTATTATGTTGGATTTCTGGCATGGTGATTTTTATATGTCTGGGTGTAGTATTATTTTGGTTATGGCTATTTGGAGTTCTGTATGTGTCACTAATCCATATGTCAGTTTCCATTCTCATATTTGGGAAATTTTCAGCTATTATTTCTATAAATAGCCTCTTGATATCATTTGTGTTGCCATCTTCTTTTTCATTTATCCCTTCTAATCTTATGTTGTTTTTCTTTGCATCATCTTGCAGCTGTTGAATTTTTATTTCCTGATTCTTTGATATTTTTAAAAAAATCTTTCCCTTCCTGTTCACTAGCTGCAATCTTATCTTCAAGGTCTGAAATTATATCTTGACTTTCATTGAGGCGGTTTTGACAACTTTCAATAGAATTTTTGATTTCTTGTATATTTCTTTGAATCCTCTTCATGCATTCTGTTTGTTTCTTATAATGTTCATTCAGGGATTCTATCTGTTTGCTTCATTCCTCTAATTTTTTAACTGTGTCTTCTTTAGATGTGTTCAGTATTTCTTTCACTACTTTTATGATTTCTTCTTTTACTTGGGAGATTATTTCTGATTTGAGTTTTGCTATAGCTTCCCTGAGTTGCTTCTTTATTTCAGTTGATACCATTTCAGTCATTTCAGGTGTATGGCTTCTATTTTATTCTATGTGCATGGCTCCTAGGCTTTCTTGGGATGGGCTGGAGGCTTGCAATTGCATTTTGGTCTTTCGTCTTGTCATTTTCTTATATTTCCATGCTTTGAGTGGTGTTCCAAAGCTTCCCCGGGGCATGTTGGAAATCACCTCCTGCACCCTCAGCTTCTGGGACTGCATGAAGGTTGCTGAGTGTGGTCCATTCAGGCCCATGAAACCTCCCAAGCCCAGTCCAGTGTCCTAGGGAGCTGGGCAGGATCACAACCTCTGGCAACAATAGTCTCAAACTCTCCTTGGGCCAGCACTGGTGCGCTGGCACTCACCTCACATGACCCTGGCTCCCTTGAAGGGCCTTGGCTCCCTGGGTTGAAAAAAGGCCACTGGTCAGTGTCCACTCAGGCCTATGAAACCTCCTGAGCCTAGTCCAGTGTCCTATGGAGCTGGGTGGGAACTCAACTGCTGGGAGCAATGGTTTCAAACTCTCCCCAGGCCAGTGCCAGTGGGCTGAAACTCTCCCTCATGCAGTCCCAACCCCCCAGTCTGAAAGAAGGCCACTGTGCATGGTCCACTCAGGTCCGTGAAACCTCCAGAGCCCAGTCTGGTGTTCTAGGGAGCTGGGCAGGAACTCAACTGCTGGGAGCGATGGTCTCAAACTCTCCCTGGGCCAGCACCAGCATGCTGGTACTCACCTCACATGGCCCTGACTCCTTGCACAGGGCCTTGGCTCACTGGATTGAAAGAAGGTCACTGGGCATGGTCCACTCAGGCCCAGGAAACCTCCCAAAAACTCCCAATCCCAGTTCAGTGTCCTAGGGAGCTGGGTGGGAACTTAACCGCTGGGAGTGATGGTCTCAAACTCTCCTTGGGCCAGCACCAGTGGGCTGAAACTACCCTCAAGCACACCCTCCCCTCCAGACTGAAAGAAGGCCGCTGGGTGTGGTCCACTCAGTAAATGTGTTTCTTATATAAAGCATATTGATGGATCCTGTCTCCTGATTCACTCTGCCTATGTTTTTTTTATTGGTGAATTGAAGCCATGTACATTAATGTTTATGGCTAATATATATTGACTTGTCTTTGTCATATCATTTTCCTGTTGGTTCCCTACTTATCCCCCCTGCTTAACTGTTTGCTGTGCTTGGTGATTTCTTTGTGTTGTTGTTCTTGGAATTGTGGTCATTTTTATCTCTCCAGTATTCTTTGTAGAATATCTTTCAGTATTCATTTTAGGGTTGGTTTGGGGGCAATGAATTTTTTCAGTTTTTCTTTGTCAGGGAAGTATCTTGTTTTTACATTAATTTTGAAAGATAGTTTTGTAGGGTACATCAATCTGGGTTGAAATTTGTTTTGTTTCAAGACTTAAAATACTTCATTCCAAACACATCTTGACTTGATGGTTTGTGTTGAGAAGTCCCCCATGATCACGATGGGTTTTCCTTTATAGGTGATCTGGTTTTTTCCCCCTTTAACAGCTTTTAAAATTGTTCTTGTGCTGAATTTCTGGGATCTTGATTATTATATGTCTGGTGTAAATTTACTTTGGTTATGACTAGTTGGAGTTCTATATGTGTCACTTATCTGTATTTCAGACCCCTTTCCCATGTTTGGAAAATATTCTGCTGTTACTTCTGTAAATAGTCCTTTTATGTCATTTATATTGACCCTACACCCTTCCATGCTTCTTCATTGACATCTATCACCCTTAACTTATTTTTCTTTGTGTCATCTTACAGTCATTGAATTGTTATCTCCTGGTTCCTTGTTACTTTTAAGAGTTTTTTCCTTTCACTATTGCCAGCTGACATCCTATACTCAAGGTATGAAAGTCTTACCTTCAGTTTCATTCAAGCAGTTTTACCAGCTGTCAATGGAGTTTTTAATTTCCTGATAACTATTTGAATCTGTTTTATGCATCCTGCTTCTTTCCTACACTGTTCATTTAAGATTTCTGTCATTATCCTATGCTCCTCTTTTTTAATCTGTGTCTTCTTTGGATGTGCTCAGCAATTCTTTAATTATGGTTGTCATTTCTTTTACCTGAGATATTATTTCTGATATGATTTTTTTTAGTCTCATGAAGTTGTTTCTTTACTTCAGTTGCTACCATTTCAGAAATTTCAGGTGTGTGATTTCCAATTTAGTCTATGTCTTCAGGAGTTGTTCTGTGTGGGCTGGAAGGCTGAGATTGCATTTTGTTCTTTTGTCTTAACATTTTCCTGGGTCCCTCTACACAAGCTAGTTGTGGGGTACCAGACACTACCCGCACTAGATGCCCATCCATAATATAGGGGAATGGGCCAGGCACCTGGTTTTCTCCAAATCTAGGCTCCTGGGGAGGCAGTGAGGCAGGCTTCTCCAGACACATATGGCTACACTGAGACTTCCTTGATGGCAGCAGGAGCACAGAGGCATGGCCAACTACTTCTCCCAGCCCATTCTGGACACCAGTGGGAAGGTTCCTTCCGTAAACATTTTTAAATTGTTTTTTTCTAGTGAGAAAAAAGGCTGAAATATTTAATTGAAATTGTATTAAATATATATTATTCTTGGTAATATGGTCATTTGGCCAATATTTATTCATCCAATCCACAAACATAGAATCTTTTCATTTTGTAATGTTCCCTTCAATCTCTTTTCTGAATACTGCAATTTTTGTTACAGAGATCTTTCATTTTCTTGGTTAGGTTAACTCCTAGGTATTTAAAAATTTGTTAGGCTATTGCAAATGAAAATTTTTCCCAGTTTCTTTCTTGGCAAGTTCATTGTTGTTGTACAGGAACACTATTGATTTTTGTGTGTTTATTTTCTATTCTGTCAATTTGCTGAATTATTTTATTAGTTCTAACAGTTTTCTGGTGTTTTGTTTAATCTTCTGTGTAAAGCATCACATCATCTGCAAATGAGAATAATTTGACTTTTCTATTCAAAGCCTTCCAATTGTATTGCTATGAATCTTTTCCTTCCATTTTTTGTCAAATTAGGCTGAGTTAATCAATATTTCTGAGAAAAAAGTTTATTCTGTTGCTATCAGTTAAAGCACTCCATAGATATCTGTTAAGTCCATTTGTTGGATGATGTTGTTCAAGTCTGATATTTCTTTGTTGATTTTTTTGTCTGCTTGACCTATTTGTGAAAGTGGTGCATTATGACTCTATTGACATTTCTCTGACCTTTTATGTGCTATAGCATTTGTTTTATGAAATCAGGTGCAAAAGCATTTGGTGTGTATATATCTATACATAACTGTTACTTCTTCCAGTTGAATTATTCCCTCAACCAGTATTCAGTGACTTTCATTGTCTCTTCTGGTAAGTTTTAGGTTTAAGTTCTATTTATCTCATAATGGGATAGCTGCATCTGCTTGCTTTGGGTCTCCTATTGCATAGTTTCATTTGTTATCATTTCACTTTCAGACTATGTGTACTTTAATGTGTGAGATGTATCTCTTGCAGGTATTCCATATTTCAGGTTTTTTAATCCAATCTGCCATTTCTGTGTCTTGATTGTGTCAAATCATTTACACATAAGGCCTATCACTGAAAGGCATTTTTAGTACTGTCTTTGCATTATTTTTCTATTGCTGATTCCTTTGATTGTTTTCCCTTTGTTTAACTACTCTCCCAATTTGATATACTCTTTACTTTGGGCTGTTTGGTGATATTGGCCCCATTATCTATGTCTAGAATTTCCTTGAGTACATACTGCATTGCTGGTTTTGTGGTTAAGAATTTCTTTAAGCATTCTTTGTCATAGAAAGTCTTCACTTCTCTAGCAATTTTCAAAGACAATTTTTGCAGATATGTTAACCTGTGTTGAAATTTATTTACTTTTAGAGTTTGAAGACTCTGTGTTGGGGGTTGATCAGACCCTTGGATATCTGTCAGGGAGCGATGGGTAATAAAAGAGGATAAAGGCAAGAATTTTATGGTGCAAAGGTATCAGGATGTGTCTCTAGAGGACAGACACATCAGCCTCAATGGTTGATCCATTTTTATCAACAATCAAGTGATGTGGGGGGATTCCTGTATCATTCAGAGAGCAGTAATAGTTTCAAACTATTTGGAAAAATGTAGAACAAGTTGAGCTTCACAAGTGTCAGGTTAATAGGGAACTAGCTCTCTTTGTTTATCTTATACCTGGATGTCTGCATCTTTACAAGAACTTCAGCAGTATCTTGCCTTGAGAGTATGTGTAGTCATCAGTTTTCCTCTTGTGACCAAGGGGCACACCATCTTCAAGATACTCCTTGCCCTCAAAACAAGGTACATTAACCTCAGACCATACAGCCTGGGTCACGTAGCCCTGGTACTTTATAATCATGTCTTCTTAGTTTCCAGTCAACATGGTGCCTAGTCCCCAACAGTTCCACCTTTTGGGTTTTGTAATTGAAACAATGTGATTTGAGACTTCAGGGCATCTATGTATTGTCTGGTTTTTCTTTCTCTGCAACAGACTAAATAGAAATAGAAGACATAAACACAGGTTAGCATGATTAGCCAAAAATACATCCCAAAATAAGTTTTGAAGAGATTCCACAGGTTCACTTGATCTGGAGTATTATCAATTTTATCCCAGTTTTCATCAAAGTTGTGGATCTGTTTGGACATAGACAAAACTTCCTTCTGTAAACATCTAATGTAATATTGCTATGCATGGATCCTTGTTTCCTTATGCATTCCCATGAATGGAGTGACTATTTATATGGAACTGGAGCTATATAATATGTAAAAATGTTACAGTGAGCTAAGACCTTGTTGTAACTGAAGATTCTCAATTTGATACCTCATCCACAAAACAGTGGTCTCTAGTATGTTAACCTGTAATTGTAATTTGACATCAATGAAACATTGAATGTTCCATGCCTTGTCTACAGTCTATGTCTGATTATCTACAAAATGAGCCATTTGAATTGAATGAGCCAAAGATACAGTGGGCATTGTGACACTAGAGATTAAAAGCACCAAGGAAGGACTTCTGAGATGGTGGATTGGTAAGCAGCAAAGAAAACAGCCTCACTGAGAGTCACCCCAGATGATGGAATATAGCATCATAAGGAAAACAAGAGGGAAGGAATTGGATCGTGTGAACCCAGGAAGAATCTGAAGTGTGAATTGAGATTCACAGAGAGAATGAAAAGAAAAACTTCAATGAAGAAGGCAGTAGCTGGTGTCACCTTCACCCTGAATTGAGACTCACTGTGTGAGTGGAACTGTTTGAACCTGGTGATGCAGTCATGGTGACAGTGATGGCTGGTGACCCCAGAGGCCTCTGCAGAGATATGGTGGTGGAGGGGAGTAGCAGATGTGGAGGACTTCACTGGCTGGCTGTGAGTGCAGAGGACTCAGTCCTCCCATGGGGGAGAACAATTGGCCAGGAGCCATTTTGGAGTCAGGTTGGACAAATGCAGAACCAAAAACTGCTGCTGGTTGTGTCTAGCAGCTCCTCTCTGGGTACAGACCCATGGAAATTGCTTGGACTGCAACAAGCCCAATGAATCTGGTCTCTAGGCAGGCCTGCTGAGATTATCTGCTACACCATCATAAAGCAACTGCTGGCTTGCAGATATAGACTGGCACAATTCAGGATTCTGTCTCCATAGGCTGTCTACTAGTGAAACCAGAGAGAATCTTGGAAGTAGACTATTTGGGGGGAGGGTTTATTTGTTTGGATTTTTATTGTTTGGGAGTTTTTTGTTTGTTTCTCTATTCTCTTTCTCCTTCATTGTTTATATATGAGTGTAAAAGTGGTTCCTAATCTCTTTGTTGGTGTAGTGCTGATCTGTTCTTTCTTTTATGTCTTTCATCTCTCTTTTCCTTCAGTCTTCTGCACCAGTTTCCCCAAGTTGGCAAGATCCCCCCTTTGTACTCCAACTTTTCTTCTAATCTTTTTCTTCTTCAACTTTTCCATTTTCTCCTTAATCCATTTTAAAGTTTAACCCCAAAGGCAAAATTGACACATTAAGCACTTATGTACTGCATATAATTATCTGGTCTGTTTTACATTTTGTTTATATAATCACAAATCTAGTTCTCATGGTTAAAAGTTACAAATTAAGGGTTACCTCTATTTGTTGTTTTATAGGTTGTGTTTGATGCTATTGGTAACACTATAGAGAAAATATACACAATTGTTCTAAATAGCTGTTGGTCCTGATAATCCATAACTGAGATAAACTAAGGGACACAGGAAATACAGCGGCACAGTGCCAAATAACCAGGGCCTAGGCCAAACAAACAACAACTTCTCATCTCCAACAAACTGAAGACATAAGATCTTCCAATGGACTCAAAGCCCAAAAACCAGCTACACCGGGAAGATACCTCATAAAAGTAATTATCACCTAAGGGTCCCAAATACTACCAATAAAGCAACCCACCATAGACAATTTAGAAGTATCATCCTAGGAATTAAACTTAAAAAAAACAGAAAATAAAATGAGAGGACATTAGCAAAATGCAACCTCAGACATCTAGTTCACCAAGGGCAAATTCTGGGGGCAATGAGGTGGGAATACCCAAAAGCCCTCTATGAGATTACTATGAAGTGGAAACAACAAAGCAATTGAATGAGGCTCTGGAAAAAGTTAAATTAAAAATAATCTCTCAGATAACTACAGAGATTATCAAAATTCTCACCATGCTTAGCAACATTAGAGCAGACATAGGCAAACAAAAAACAAACAAAAAAAAACCCAGATGAGTTTAAGCAAATTATGAAAGCTCAGATAGGAAAGAAATGTAATCCATAAATCAGATTCAAGCAAATATCCAGGTGAATAAAAAGTCCTGGATATTCAAGACAGATTAGCCCAGTGTGAGGACAGGATCTCAGTTATTGAAGACTGGATTGCAGTTAGCAACCAGCAAAAGGAAAGATTTCTCAAAAATAGCAAGGGACAATGAGAAATTAATCCAGCATCTGCTAGATGAGACAAAGAAGAATAATTTCAGATTAACTGGAGTCAATGACATGGAATGAGATACTACAAATGACATTAAAACAAAGTTCAAAGACATTATGACAGTAAAATTTCCTGGTGTAGAAAAAGATTTTGGCATACAGATAGTTGAGACATAGAATTTCAATTAGTGATGATCAAAAACAAACTCTACATGCTTCCTGTGGGCAACCAGCACAGGCAGAGAGATCCAGCAGATCCACCACCACCTGACAGCCACTGCCACCAGAATGCTGCTTCCCATAGGCAGGTAGTAGGAGCAGGGACATGCAGCCAGGTAAGTCCCATGCACATAGACCACCATTGGAGGCCCTTGACTCCTTTGGGCAGCCATCACCCACCAGGAAAATCAGACAAACACACTCCTGTGTGCCTGCCACCATTGCAGGAGTCCAGTATAAACATGAAGGCTGAGAGAAGCAGTACCACATTCATGCATACCTGGCAATCAATGAAGCCCCAGTGTATCTGCACAGGTCTGGAGAAGCCTGCCCTATGCCCTGCTACATCCCCATAAATCTGGAGTTAGAGGACACAAGTGCCTGTCCCGTTCCCCTACACCACCAAGGGGCTGCCAAAGTGAGAAGTGTGTGGGGTCTCACAACCAGTTTGTTGGGAGGTACCCAGGAGAATGTCAAGAGGAAGGAGCAAAAGGCAATCTCAGACCACCAGTCCAAACAGAACAAGTCTGGGAGATACAGTCATGGAATAAAATGGAAGTCACACATCTGAAATCTCTAGGATAGAAACTGAAGTAAAGAAACAACTTCATGAACTTGTAAAAGCAATCAAATCAGAAATAATGTCTCAGGTAAAAGAAGAAATCATGAACATAATGAAAGAGTTGCTCAGATTTCTAAAGAAGACATAGGAAAAAAAAGGAGGTCCATAGCAAAATGATGGAAACCTTGAATTAACAATACAGAAAGGAATTATGATGCATGAGATATCCAGGAAATTAAAAAGTCAATCAAACACTGGCAAAACCACTTGAAAGAACTAAAGATAGACTTTCAAACCTTGAAGACAAGACTATAGCTAGCGATCGTGAAAGGAAAGATCTTTACAAAATAATAAGGAATCAGGAAATAACAACTCAACAGCTGCAAGATGATGCAAAGAAGCAAAATTTAAGAGTGATAGGTGATGGTGAAGAAGCAGGGGCCAACACAGCAGAAATGAAAAGGCTATTTACAGAGGTAATAGCAGAAAAATTTTCAAACATGAGGAAAGGATCTGGCAGGCATACAGAAGTCCAATTAGCCATAACCAAAGTAAATCTACACCCAGACATATAATAATCAAGATCCCAGAAATTCAGCACAAGAACAGACCCACCAGGGTCTATTAAAAACTGTTAGAGAAAAGACAGGTCACCTATAAAGGAAAACCAATCAGAATCATGGAAGACTGGTCAAAACAAACCATCAAGTCAAGAAGAGTTTACAGTGAAGTGTTTCAGACCCTGAAAGAAAACAACTTCCAACCCAGATTGATCTATCCTGCAAAACTTGATGGAAAAATAATATACTTCCATGACAAAGAACAAGTGAAGGAATTTGTGACCACCAAATCAACCCTACAGAGAGCGATAAGGATATTCTTGAAAGAGATTAAGATGGCCATGGTTCCAGGAACAGCAGCAGATGAGGACTGCCAAACTGGACAGGCAATTGAATGATGGGGAAAAGTGGAGGGTCAACAGCAGGAAGATAGCATGGCAGAGTCAAACCAATGTATGCTGGTTGTAACCATTAATGTAAATGGCCTCAATTCAGCAATAAAAAGAAACACAGAGAGAGTGGATGTAGAAACAAGATCCATCAATGTACTATATACAAGAAACACATTTAACTTGAAATGAAATTCATAGGCTGAAAATCAAAGGAGAGAAAACAATTGTTCCATGCAACAGGAAACCAGAAAAAAAGCAAGGGTAACTTGCCCATCAACCACAGAATGGGTAAGAAAAATGATATTTTCATACAATGGAAAGCTACCCAGCTATAAAGTAGAATAATCTCGAGGCTCCTGTAAGTATATGGATGCAAGTAGAGATCGTGTTCATGGGTGAAACAGTCTGAACTCATTCAGACAGGTGAACCCTAGCATAAAAAAAGGAGTTAATGGGATCCAAAAAGCACAATAGATACTGTAAAAATGATAGCATAGGAAATACCTGGGAGGGGAAGATTGTAACTATTGTTAATTTCTTATTGTCATGTCTTGAATTCTTGTATTGTTTTCACAATTTTGTTAGGTTTGGCTTTATTCTGTCTTGTTTTGTTAGATTTTACTGTGTCTGATGATATGGGCAGCTACTTTGAACATAATGGGATATATTAGGGTAATCATGGTTGGTTTCCTATTATCTTGTTTTGAAGTCTTATAATAATTTCATTTGTTTGTTTAATTAGTTTTATTCTGTTTTGTTTTGTTTGATTATGTGTGATGGTATGGAAAGGTATTTTGAAGAAAATGAAACATTATGGTAAACATTGCTGATCTCCTATCATCTTATTTGAAGTCCTATAATGCTTTTATTCTTTTGATTGGTTTTATTCTGTTATGTTTTATTTGATTTTATTATGTATGATAGTATGGACAACTGTTTTTTAAGAAAATGAGACATTACAGTAATATTATTCATTTCCTATTATCTGGTTTTGAAATCCTGTAATGCTTTCATTCTTTTGACTGATTTTATACTATTTTTGTTATGTTTGATATTACTGTGTGTGAAGGCATTGTCAAATATTTCAAAGAAAAGAAGAGAAATTATTGTAGTCACTGTTGACATCCTGTTGTCTTGATTTGAAGTCCTATGTTGCTTGCATTGTTTTGTTCTGATTTGCTTTCTTTTGTTCTATTTTGTTTTGTTTTATTCTCTTTAAAGTAAAAAAAAAATTAAAAATCTACAGCCAGGCATATCATACTCAAGATTCCAGAAGTTCAATGCAAGAATAGAATCCTAAAAGCTGTTAGAGAAAAGAAACAAATCACCTCTAAAGCAAAGTCCATTAGAATTACAGCTGACTTGTCAGCACAAACTCAAGTCAAGAAGAGCTTGAAGTACTACAAGTTTTAAACAAAAACAACTTTTGAGCCAATTTGATGTAACCCACAAAACTATCTTTCAAATTGATGTGAGAAGGGCCAGGGGTTTGTCTCAGTGGCAAAAGCACCTGTCTGGAAAGTGTGAGGTCATGAGTTTGATTCCTGATACCTCCCCCCCAAAAAAATTGGTGTATAAATAAGATAATTTCAATACAGAACATCTGAGAAAAATTTATAACCACCAAGCCAGCACTCCAAAATGTTTTAAAGAACATTCTAGAAAGAGACAATAAAGAATACAGTTCCATGAACCCCAACAGAAGGAATCTACCAGGAAAGGCAAACAATTAGAGGGAGAGGAAAAAAGAGGGAGCAAACAACATGAAAATAACATGACAAGGATAAGTCAATACATATCAGCTACTACCATCAATGTCAATGGTCTCAATTCACCAGTTAAAAGACACAGACTGGCAATGGATCAAGAAGCAAGAGTCTACAATATGTTACATACAAGAAATAAAAAGAAAGTCACAGTCTGAAATTCAAATAATGGAAAACAACACTCCATGTGACAGGAACGCAGAGAAAAGCAAGGGTAGCTATTCTATTTGCAGACACAGTAAATTTCAAGGCAAGACTGAGAAAGAGAGAGAAAGAAGGTCATTATGTCCTCACAAAGGGAACAATACAAGAGGAAGAGATAATAATCAGAAATATATATGCAACAAATCCAAGTGCACCCAACTACATAAAACCATTACTAGTGGATATGAAAAATCAAATAAGCCCTAATACAAATATATTAGGAGAACTCAATATGCTGCTGTCACAAAAAGACAGATCAACTAGCCAAAAGTCAATAATGAAATATTAAAACTAAATGAAACTTTTAAACAAATGGATCTAATAGCTGTCTATAGAGTGCTCCACCCCAAAACATCAGAATACACATTCTTGTCAGTTGTGCATGGGACATTCTCCAAAGTAGACCATACACTGGCTCATAGAACATGCTTATGTAAATGCAAAGGGACTGCAATTATCCCAAGCATACTATCAGACCACAGTGCAATGAAATTGGAAATCCATGCCAAAGGAAATCACAAGAACTTCATAAACATATGGAAATTAAATAGCATCTTACTGAACAACCAATGAGTCAGAGATGAAATTAAGGAAGAAATTAGACAGTTTTTACAGTTGATTGATAATCACAATACAACATACCAGAACTTGTGGCACACAATGAAAGCAGTCTTAAGATGGAAATTTATAGCACCCTGATATACCCATATCAGGAGAGCACAGCAAGCACATATAAACAACTTAATTTTGAACCTCAAACTTCTAGAAAAAGAAGAGCAAGCTAAACCAAAAGCTCATACAATAGAGGAAATTATAAAGATCAGAGCAGAAATTAACACACTAGAGAATTTTTTTAAAATACAGAGTCAGTGAATCAAAGAGTTGGTACTTTGAAAGATTAAATAAAATCAACAAACCCTTAGCCAACCTTATTTTTAAAAAAAAGGAAATAAGACTCAAATCCACACAATTATGAATGAAAAAGGCAAAATCACAACAGACCCTGCAGAAATCCAGAAAATCATCTCTACTTACTTTGAAAACTTGTATTCTAACAAGATGGAAAATACAGAATAAATGGACAGATTCCTAGATACATACGAATTACCAAAGCTGAGTCAAGAAGATATAAAAATCCTAAATAACTCAATATCAATCAATGAAATTGAAGATGTAACTAAAAACCTATCAACAAAGAAAAGCCCAGGCCCTTACAAATTCACTGATGGATTCTACAAGATATTTAGAGAATACCTAACACCACTACTTTTCAACTCTTTAATGAAATTGAAAGGACAGAAATACTTCCAAATTCATTCCTGGAAGCAAGTATTACCCTGGTACCCACACCAAAGAAGGACCCAACTAAGGAAGAGAATTACAGGTCAGTCTTCTCCAATGAACACTGATGCAAAAATCCTTAATAAGATACTGGCAAACAGACTGCAGCAAATTGTCAAGAATATTGTACACCATGATCAAGTGGGATTCATCCCAGGGATACAAGGATGTTTCAACATATGTAAATCCATAAATGTAATCCACCATATTAACAGAGCCAAGGACAAAAATCATATGATCATCTCAATAGATGCAGAAAAATCTTTTGTCAATGTCCAGCACCGGATGGTACTCAGCCCAGGCATTAGCATTCATTGTACTGTTTATCACACCTGGTAAATATCCAAAACATGAATTCTAGAGCTGCTGCAGGAGACAAGAATGTGCTCCAAGCAAGGGAATAATGTCAGTGTGTCTTTTACTGTAATAAACTTTAATGTTTTTAAATAAATATTAAAAACACTATATTAGCCATGTTGGAACTTGGGGTGCTGAGCAAACCAGCAACCAGCCTGCCACCCTGGTAAGTGGCTGTGGCCTGGCAAGCTGTGGCCACCCCAGGGCAAAAAGCAAGAAGCAACAGCATTTCCTGAGAACTGTGCCATGTTGGAACTTAGGGCACTGAGCAAACCAGCAACCAGCCTGCCACCCTGGTAAGTGGCTGTGGTCTGGCAAGCTGTGGCCACCCCAGGGCAAGAAGCAAGAAGCAACAGCATTTCCTGAGTTCTGTGCCATGTTGGAACATAGGGAACAAACCAGCAACCAGCCTGCCACCCTGAACTTTGGAAATGTAATCGTCAACTCATCAGAAAGAAATAGCAGGTGAATGTGGCAGACTTACAGCAGTCCAAAGGAGAGAGACCCTGGCAGCTCGGGACCTGCACCACGCAGTGACTCGGGGTGCTGGGAGAACAAGGAGCTCCTCCCTTCTCTGGGGGGTGGCCCAAAGGAGAGGGACCCTGACACCTCGGGACCTGCACCATGCGGTTGACTCAGGGTGCCAGGAGAACAAGGAGCTCCTCCCTTCTCTGGGGAGTGGCCCAAAGGAGAGGGACCCTGGCACCTCGGGACCTGCACCATGCGGTTGACTCGGGGTGCCAGGAGAACAAAGAGCTCCTCCCCTCTCTGGTGGGCGGCTGTGAGCCTGCCAGTGCGTGGGCTGAGAATCAAACATCTCATGTCATCCTGTCCCCCGTGCCATGTCCCCCCTCCCACTTAGCAAGTGGGAGCAAGTGAACTACACATCTTGTGAAAAGATTGGCTATGTTATTTAGTATGAACTCCCCGTATGCAAAGATATGGACAACCATTTGGAAGAAAACAAGAGACAATAAAACAGACAGATAGTGAAGATCTCTGGTTGTCTAGCTTTGAAATTTGTGCTTTCTTATGTCCCATTTTGTTCTGTTTTGTTGTGTTTAACTTTACCCCCTTTAAAATAAAATTTTAAAAAATCCAGCACCCATTCATGATAAAAATCATACAGAAACTGGAAATCATGGCCTTTATCTCAATCTGTTAAAAGCCATCTATGACAAACCAACAGCCAGCATCATAATAAATGGACAAAAACTGAAAGCTTTTACTCTGAAATCAGGAGTACAATAAGAATGTCCACTGTCTCCACTCTTATTCAACATAGTCCTTGAAACTTTAACTGGAGCAATTAGACAAAAGAAAGAAATACAAGAAATAAAGATAGGAAAGGGCTATGGATTTAGCTCAGTGGCATAAGCAACCTGCCTGTCAAGCATGAGGTCATGAGTTCAATCCATGGTACAAAAAAAAAGATAAGAAAGGAAGAATTTTAACTATGGTTATTTGCAAATGACATGATACTCTACTTAAAGATGCAAAAAAAAGAAAAACTCTATAAAAGACTGCTAGATTTACTAAGCAAATTCAGTAACATAGCTGGTTACAAAGTCAACACTTAAAAATCAATTGCCTTCCTGACAACAAATAACAAACTTACTGAGAGAGAAGTAGGAGAAACAATACCTTTTTTGATAGCACCCAAAAAATGAAATACATAGGAATCAATCTAACAAAGGATGTAAAAGATCTCTATATTGAAAACTACTCTACTCTGAAAGAGATTTAACAAGACATTAGAAAATTGAGAGATATCCCATGCTCTTGGATAGGAAAATCCAATGTAGTGAAAATGGCCATACTTCCAAAAGTGTTACACAGATTCAGTGCAATCCCAATCGAAATTCCAATAGTACATCTCACAGAATTAGACAAAACAATCCTAAAATTCATCTGGAAGCAGAAGAGACCAAGAATAGCAAAGGTGACAAAGACAAGACAGGGAGCATCATGTTCCTTGACTTAAAATTATGCTACAAACCTACTGTGATAAAAACAGTGTGATACTGGAAAAAAAAAAGACCTGAAGATCAATGGAACAGATTAGAAGATGTGGAAAAAAACTCCAGACACACTCAGCCACTTTATCTTTGACAAGGTGTCAAACATTCACTGAAAGAAACAGCCTCTTTAATAAATGATGCTAGAAAAATTGGCTTTACACATGCCAAAGATTAAAAATGGACCCCTATCTTTCATTATGTGCTAAGCTAAAATCAGAATGGATCAAAGATGTTAATATTAAAACAGAAATACTAAATCTTCTTGAAGATAGAGTAGATAAAACTCTTGAATACATTGGTGTAGGCAAAGACTTTATGAAGAAAACCATGATTGTATAGGAAGTATCACAAAGAATCAACAACTGGGATCTCAGACTGGTGCAACCACTGTGGAAATCAGTGTGTAGATTCCTCAAAAAACTAGGGTTGGAAGTCCCACTCAACCCTGCTATTCCCATTCTATGTATCTTCTCAAAAGAATCAAAAACATCATACACAGTGATGTATGTGCACCCATATATATAGCAGCACAGTTTGTAATAGCCAGATCTTGTAAACAACCTAAGTGCCCATTGACTGAGGAACAGATAAAAAGATGTGGTATTTTTTTACAATGGAGTACTACTCAGCCTTAAAGAAGGATAAGCTGGAGACTTTTATAAGTAAATTGATGCATCTTGAGAATATGCTTATTAGTGAGATAAGACACATGTGTAAACACAGTATTGTTTCATTGGTGTGAGAAGAAGAAAGAAAAATCATATGTATAGGTGTATGCATATGTATATAAAATAATAGTTAAAATAAAAAATAAATATAAGTACCATGGAAATAATTTATGGTGTTCATCTAGGTGACCCCCCAAACCCCATGCAGTCATGGAAGCAGCTGAATTTAGCATTTGTGATTGGTTCATTGTCTAGCACTGGAATTGGTGGTGTGAGTGCTGCACCTGCCCACAGGCAGAGCCAGCATACAATATAAGGGAGGGAATGAGGCATGCTTTTTCTTCTTTTGCCCTGTTCACTTTCTCCATTGTGGCTACCATGAATGGTTGCCCCCAACCACACCACCCTGCCTTGGAGCCAGCTGAGTATGGACTGAAACCTTCAAAAACTGTAAGGAATAAACCTTTCCTTTCTAGATGTTGAGCATCAGGTATTTTGTCTCAGCGATGAAAAAAAAGTAACCAAGATATATAGATATATATATATATATATATATATATATATATATATATATCCCACAGAAATAATTTCATCAATTATTAACCCTAACAATTATTATCTCTGTGCAAAAGGTGATCTACCAAGGATTGAGGGATTTTGGCCCATCATTGTGTAAGGTTTACAGACATTCCTAGCATATGCCCTAACACCAGCAAAGTATTATCAGTAAGAGCTCCACAAGGTACGCAGTGACTCAGTGCACCCTTTAAAAGAAGGCTCCCAGTCAGCAGGAATGCAGAATGGGGAGAACCAGGAAAAAAGCTAAGCCCCCACCTGTGAGCCAGCAGAGTGCAAAATGGGGAGAGAGAGAGAGAGAGAGAGAGAGAGAACTAGGAAAGAAGCTAAGCCCCAGCCTGTGATCCAGCCAGAGCATGGAATGGGAGAACCAGGAAGGAAGCTAAGCCCCTACCTGTGAGTCAACTGGCATGAGGCTGATGAGAGAAGAACAGGCCCCCCTATTACCTCACATGAGCAACCAGCTTACTCAGAGGAACTGTACTGGTTGATTGACTTTGCAAGCTTAACACTGAGCAACTATTTAGAGGACAACAATATGCAATATAATAACTATTATAGATTTTCTACTGTATTATCACTGTTTGATCCACTTTATTGTTCTGTTTTATTCTCTTTAAAATTAAACAAGAAATAAAATAAAATAAAAGAAGGCTCCCATTAAACTGTGCCATAAAAGAACACATACAGTCTTATAAGTGCAGATAGTGAATGTTATATTTTTTCCCTAGATAAACATATTGAGTTGCATCTGTAAAGCTATCTAATTTTCCTTGTCACATTTCACCTATATAATAAGGAATTTCCAAATCATCTTTATTAAGGGGCCTGGCTTACCACCAAGAATGGCCTGAGGCAAGGCAAGACTGAAGTCTAGTCCCCACCAAGCCAATCTCTGTATTATCTGAAAAAAAATGACATATTCTTTCAATAATATGTATAAAAATAGTGCAAACTTAACTTCCACCATTGACTGCTAAAATTTTCCCTTTCTATGCTGGCTCTGGGCCAAAAACCCATTAAATTTGAACTATCCAAGAACTATTTTTCATCCTACATCTCTCTTGGAGGAGGTCAATGGGGGTGGTGCATAATCATTGGTATTCAACCAAGAAGGAGATGGCATACAAGGGGGAGTATTGGGAGCCAAGTTATTTATCTAATCTCCAGCCATTTTCAGAGACCCATTCCCAAGAATTTTATCTTTTTATCTTGAACAATCATCTACACTTGAGGGCAAATAGATAAGCAATGATTAGAATGTAAAGATGGATGTTCTACACATAAGTATATGGGATGGTCTGGTCTGAAATATAAATTATACTTCATAAAATATGAAGTATAATTTATAGTAAAATCATTATTTATAAAATCAGGAGCCATGACCAGCCCTGGAGCCCAGTCAGATTTATTGTGGTAAATTTCAGGAGGAAAATAAAACTAAGAAAGTTGTCACAATGAGGGGTCACATATGCCCAATATTCCTTTTCAGCTACTGGGACTGTACATACTATGCAGACAATAACCACCATCATTGCCACAAACATATTGACAGGCATATATGGAAGGCTCTAGTACACAATCAACTTTTTTGCTTCTAGAGTTGTTTTCTTCATCTGTCCCAGGGTCATCAGTTTGATCATCTGGCTATCTCAGCAGTGGAGCGTTCTCCCTCAGGGTCATGTGCAAGAAGGCTTGCAGTGGAGGATTCACCAGCAACAGGTTCCACCATGGGGCTGGGTTTGTCTTCTCTCCACGATCACATATTTGGGGAGGGCACTCACAATAGTGTTCCATTATCTACCAATATACAAGCATACCCTTGTCCCCATGTTATTAATTGCACCAGACCATCCCATTTACTTATTTGAAGATCTTTTCATAAAAGGTGAGAAGGCCAAATTTTGCTTGAGGTGGTAGCTGTGCTCTCCCTTTTTGTTTTTGTAATTGTATTTTTAGAAAGAGATGTACACCTTCTACAAATGCCTGGCCTTGGGGATTATAAAGGATACCAGTGATACATTTAATATGCCATAGCTGAAAAGGGAAGATAAAGTCTTACAAACATATGAAAGTTTGTTATTGGTCTTAATTGTACAAGGAACTGCCATGGCAGCAAAAGCAGATAAACAGTATTGTTGAAAATGTCCCACGTTCTTGCCACTGGCAAGTAGCATGAATCATATGAGAAAAAGTGTCTATAGATACATGAACATATTGTAATCTAAAGGATAGGATATGAGTAACATTCCTTTGTCAAATCTCATTTTGTTGAAAGCCTCAGGGGTTGCATCCCTGGTAGGAATAGGATGAGGGATGTGCTGACAAGTAGGACATGACAATACAATTTTTCTAGCTGTAAACAAGACAACTGATATTATTTTAATGACAGTATGCAGAGAATTGTCTAGCTAGATCAAAGGGAACAACATAAGCCACTAAGGAATCAACTTGTTTATTGCCATAAATGAAGGGTCTTTGGAAGGTTAGAGTGGGATTCGATATGTCTTATACAGAAGATTAATTATTGAATTGCCCATGTAATCTAAGAAAAATAGGAACCAAGGATCTAAAGTAGCTTTTAATATATCACTCTCTAATCACTGGCTAAAGAACACTGCATAAGCTGAGCCACTAATGATATTTGTCTTCCCCAAATGTGTAAATTTTGTAAGTGCCATAATATGTATGATGGTAGGCACTTCTGAGTGCTAAGATGATAGCCCAGGGGTCAGAATAATGTTGAAAATCCTTATTCTGGATAGCTGTCTTTGCTTTGGAGGAGCCACTTGCAAAATAAGTTTGTGTATCTGAAATGGGGTTTAATTGTGTAATTCCGGGAATGATACATGAATGTTCTGGAAAAAACTGAAAAATCATATCATTAAGGAAATGGTTATCAATTTGTCCTATGAAATCAGCAAAAGCAACTTGCCAATAAGTAGCTTGCTGCAACAAATTTACATATTGAGATAATTCTAAGGGTAAAATTATCTGAGAAGGGTCACTGCTGAATATCTGATTACAACAAATTCTCCCAGCTGTCACAATTTTTGTTATTTGTTCAGTAAACAACAGTGAAGTTTTTATTATCTGCTTAGGAAGATACAATTATTCAATGGGGAATAACTTAAGAGTTATAAGACTGCCCTAAGAGCTCAGTATGGCAGTGAGGAGTGTCTAAATCATTTAAAACAAGGGCCTGATGATCATTGACTTAATATACTCATAGTTTCTGTAACACTTTTTTCTACCAATGTGATTTTTCTTGTGCTTCAGAAGTCAGTTTTCAAAGGGAATTAATTTGAGGATCACCTTGGAGAGTGTAACATACATGTTTAAATTGATACATAGCAATACCTAATTTTGACTGAATCCCATTTATATCTTCTGATAGTTTTTGAAAGTCTTTTAAGGTTGATAAACAATCTTATTTTTATCTTTTGAGGCCTTACGGTCTGTCTGTAAGGCAGGTCCCTAGGTAAACATAAGGGCTAAAGGTCTATACTTTGTCAGGAGCTTTGCAAAGGTGATGATTTTTAAGGTCCCTCTTTACTATATCAAAAAGTATAGCTGTACTCTTGATGTCACGGACAACAAAATATCATCAATATAATTAACAATATAACCCTGAGGATGTTTCTATTAGACAGGTTGTAAGGCTTTATTTACAAAATGCTGGCACAAAGTAGGGCTATTCATCATCCCTTGAGGCAAAACTCTCCACTGATATCTACTCATAGATTCTTGAAATTGGGGATAGGTACAGAGAAAGCAAAACACTGGTGATCAGTGTAAAGAGATTGTAAAAACAAGCAGTCTTTGAGGTCAGTGATAATTAATGACCAATCTTGAGGGATGGTTGCAGGAGATGGGAGACCAGGTTTCAAGGCTCCCATCAGCTGTGTGCAAGCATTTACAGCTGTTAGGTATTGTAATAATCTCCATTTTCTGGATTTCTTTGAAATTACAAACACCAGAGTATTC
>PVJX010022569.1:0-30351 GCA_004027295.1 Dolichotis patagonum
TAAATCACCTTGCTATAACTTCACTCCTCAACTTTAGTCTTTACCAAATTTTCCTAATTGGGTTTTCCAGGTGTTAATGCTCTTATAAACGTTCTTTGGCCTTTGTTTGCCCCAATTTTTGCTATGTTAGCTGAGCTCTGGGTCTGTTATGCTTGTGTTATTTTCCTAGAGAAGAGACACTTTTCTTCTAGTTTTCACGCGGACCTGATCTCTGTGGGAATGATCAATGAACACAGAGTGAGTGATGATTTTATTGCTCTCGGTTCATCACAAAATGAGCAGTGGGCTTGCCAAGGATTCCCGTTTTTCTTCTGCTTGCTGCTTCATTTTCAGAACCTGGGGAAATAACAAAATCACACTCTAAGATGTGCTGGTTTGTGGGAACATCTCAAGCATGTTTTTCTTAATCCAATAAGACACGTACACAAATTTCCTAATTACTGTAAGGTTTTCTTTCCCAGTGGATAAATTTTAAAACTACACATTATTGCCCTTCAGCATTGAAATTCAGTTTTTATAGATAGTTTTATAGACAGTTTTATAGACAGTTTTTGTAGACACAGATAACTGAGTCAGGAGTCCATCTCATTTTAAAGACTTCCAAACAAATGGGTTCACCAAACAAATGGGTTAAATACAATTTGAAATAGATACAGGAATATGATTGTCACCATTAGTATATTCTAACATTCTTTCTGTGAATTATTCATTTAAACAGGCATGCGTGGGAAATGGGTCTAGCAGACCAGAGAGACCTGTGTCTGTATGAGCTGCCTTTTTGCTGCTGTAACAACCTTTGCAGACTTAATGTCTTAAAACAATTCAATCACAATTCTGGAGCTCAGAAGCCTGCAGTCTTACATGATACAGTGTGTTAGCAGGGCTGCATTTCTTCTGTAGGTTCCAGCAAACAATCTGCACTTGCTTCTCTAGTTTCTAGAAGCCAGTGATATTCCTGGGCTCATGACTTCCTCCAGCCAACCTTATCACCTCTGCTTCTCTGAGGTTGCCCCTCTTGACTCTTGTGATCACATTGGGCCCACTTGGGTTATCCAGGCTAATCTCCCCTTCTCAAGTGCCTACTCACAGCACACCTGCAAAGTCCCTTGCTCACACATTTTCACACGTTCCAGTGATTAGGACATGGGCATCTCTGATGTTCCCTTATTTAACCCACCATAGAATCATTAGGACAAACGGTGTCCAACGAAGAGGTCCTTTGAAGCTTCCTGACCTGTGCCTGGAAGAATTTGAATTTGTTTCATTTGCTTCACTTCTGAACAATTGTCTACGTCTCTCTTTCTCTCTCCTTTCTTCCTTTCCAATTTGTACATGCCTTGTTTGGAGTCATTTTGAAAGGATCAGAGCGGGAGTAATGATTATGTACCTTGAATACATCAAGGGGATATACAGCCCGTATGAGATAACACGAGCACTCGATTCTGGCTGAGTTATGAGACAAGATAGGGGAGGCTGCATGGGATTCTGGAAGCCTGAAAAATGCCCTGTTGAGCTCTCAGCAGCAGGCATGAAAAGTGGCCCAGCGCTGTGACACCATCGCAAGCCCAGAGCAAATGCACTTTATTGATTTTTATGTTTAAAAGTCTCATCTACTCAAGTAGCATATTTAATGTTACAAGTACCCTCGCAATAAGGTGGAACTCCAGCAGGCCAAACAAGTCCTGCAAGATACAGAGGAAGCCTAGGCAAAACATCTAACTCTCTGCAAGTCTATTTACACATTCATGCACTTCTCTGTTAGCCTCTTTGCTGCTTCTGGCTTTTGGTGACCTGTGCAACCACTCCTGCTCCATTGAGGGGCGGTTGTTTGCAAACCCAGTGAGGGCCTAGTGCCGGGAAAACTGCTTCTCAGTGTTTGGTGATGTGAGGATTTCCGTCAGAAGGAGAGAGACTGTTGTGATTATTTAAATCAAAATCAAGAGAAGCTTTTCTACAGTATGCAATCTATTAACCAGTGTTAATTTCCTACTATTGTGTTTTGAAATTCTGTATCATCTTTTTTGTTCTTTTTTGGTTGTTTGGTTTTTTAAATTCAAAAAAGACTTGATTTTTTTCTTTTGAAAAGAATAAAGGATAAAAACAATGATAGAGAATTTCAAGACAAAATAATAGGAGATTAACAACGGTTAATATATTGTGTATTGTTATCTTCAAAATAGTGGCTCAGATTACAATATATAGGCATGAAAAATTGATCAAACACTGAAAGCACAAACTGTTCTTTTTGATGAACTAATAGAAATTAGTAGTATAACTATCTGTCATATACATAGATAGTCTTTTCCCTTCTTTCTTTTCTCCTTTCCTCCATCCACTTGTTCTTTCCTTTCAAAAGAGTAAATGAGATCCAAAATGTACAACAGATATTGTGAAAGTGAAAATGGAATACTGATTTTTATAGACCAACAAATGATTTCATTCACCTAGGATTTCAAAGACTGTTCTCGGCTGGGGGTTTAGCTCAGGGGCACATGTGCCTGCCTGGAAAGCGCAAGGTCATGAGTTTGATCCCCGTATAAAACAAAAATAAGCAAAAACAAACAAACAAAACACTGTTCTAAGCACAATAGCGAAGCACTTCTCCACCTTTCCTTTCCATGTATTTAAAAAAAATCTCTTTGCTCACCTCTCACCCACTTCTCCAGGAACCCAGGGCTATGGTGCAGTTTCAGACTTTCCATCCTCCTCAGCCTCCTCGTGTGGAGCTTCGCCCAGACTTCTCCTCCTTGCTGTTCCCTTCCCTTCCAGCCTTTTTCATGATGTTTTGAAAAAGATCATTTCCTGGAAGTAATATCAACAGGCTCCCGCCAGTTTTCCCCATCTGATAACTTGATCCTGTTTCTTGCAAAAGTACCTTACTCTTCTCCTCCCTGGGACAGCTAGAAATACATTGCCTTAACTAAAATTCCCTGAGGCGAATACTTTAGAACACACTTTTCTAGCATGAAAGTAGTTGTCACTTGAGAGATGTTCCAGTTGTCAAATAAACCTGACAGTTTGTCATGTGTAAAAACAAAATACCCCAAAATAACTTGTCTGATGTCATTTGACACAGTATTTCCCACCATGTAGTTTATAGAGCTAGGGGACTTAAGGGCTCATTTGGAAGAAGGATCTTGAAAGATGAAGAATCTTCTCCCTCAGTAAGTAGTGGGAGTGTGCTGGGGCTCGGCAGCACCTAGTGAAGTGGACACATACAGCTGCTGCATGATTAGAAAGCTTTCGAAAGCAAGGGCTAGAAAACTTGGTCACTGGCTGAAAAAGGGAAACTATGGATGGAGTCATTTATTGAAAGAAGAGAGTAAGTCTGCTTTAGTTGAGGCTTGGACTTTCAATAACAAGAGTTACGTAAGTCAACTTAAATACAAGCAAAGCAAAGCAAAGCAAAGCAAAGCAAAGCAAAGCAGTCTAACAAGCACTGGATCATTTACTAAAATCCCGAGGTGAGGACTGGTCAAGACTGTACCATAACCATTGGTGCATGCTCTTTCTTTTACGTGGCTCTGACTTTTGCCTTGGTTTCACTTTAAGATTCGACCTGAGGGTCTTTGCTGTCTTCCACCTTGTTATCTTTTTGGTTCCTAAGTAAAAGCCAGAAAGGACTCTTTGCATTTCATTGGTTGTGATAGGAAGACATGATTCTCTCTGAACCAATCACAGTGACCAAGGAGAAACTTGTTTTAGTCTGGAGGAAGGGCCTATCTCACCCTAGCGCATGGTCAGAGAAAACTCTTGGCAGAGTTACCAGAAGCACAGTGTGCCCGGTGCTTAGTGGTAGACAACAAATGTGCACTGCAGCCCAGAGGGAGACATCAGCCAGCGTGTGTTGTGGTCTCTAAGTATCTGGAGCAATTCAATTTTACAGCTGAGTACAAAGTTGTTACTGAAAATTGTTCCCATGGATTAGCAAGTTAGCGCTATAGTTAATGCTGTAGTTATTACAGAAAATGGTAGAGAAAAAAAGATGTTTTCAGGACATGAGTGAAGGTTACCCTTGACAAATGTGACCATCCAAAATGTACCTCATAAAGTGTGAACTAATGCTGCAATCCTTATTAGGTTGATTTTCTTAAAACCTGGGGACCATAACACTGGCTTCTGAATCCCTTTTAACCTGTGGACTTTTACTTCATAGTAGCTGGCAGTGCACCGCAGCACCTTTGCCTGAGGGATGGATACGGGAAGCAATCTCTGTGCTTACACACTTGGTACAATGAAAAGCCAGGTGTGTCCATGTGTGCAAAAGCATCAGACTGCAATGTTTACCCACATTTATGCTCCATCCACAGGTTTTGCCTATGTTTACCTGAGCATCACAGAGGGTATAATACACCCACACCACTCTAGGATTTGTTTTTTTCAAAAAGTTTTCTTTTGATTTTTCTGATAGAAGTAGCCAGTTCAGTACAATGGCACATTAAAAACTAGATTTACAAGTTTTGGAGGAGGGCAGAAGTGAATCATCAGATTATTACTCAAAGAGTAAATAATGTACAATAGATATTGTGAAAATGAAAGGGGAAGAAACTGCTTGAAAGAAAAAAACAACTGGGATGGGGGAAAAAAGAAAGAAGGGAAAAGATTTTATATATATAAAGATAATCATACTACTAATCTCTATTGGTTCATCAAAAAGAGAAGTTTGTTCTTTCATTGTTTGATCAATCATCCTAATGCTTGGTGCAGAAGAAAAGACCTTAGAAGACCTTTGTTGCCTGAAACAATTAACATATCTGCAGAAATTACCAAAAGGATGATGTTTTTTGAGTGTGTGTCCTTAGATGCTCGGAAAACCCTCATATCCAGTCAAAAGGTGAACTGTTTGGGCTTGCTCTGTGCTCACAGAGGAAATTGATAACTCAATCAGTCATTTGGTAATGTGTCTGAAGATTGTGTAACACTATGCATATTGGTCTAGGAGAACTCTAGGAAGAGAGGACAAAAAGCTGGATCTTTTTAGGCTCAGTGGAAGAGGGGTCCTGTCTGGCTTTTAAGTCTTCTTGGGCAGCTGCCACTAGTTGCCATGACTGGGTGGCTGGATGTTCAAGAGTGAGGTTCAGCCTACTCAGGCTCTGATGAAGGTTCTTTCTGGAGCTGTAGACTTCTCACGTCAATATCACGTGGTAGAAGGAGCAAGACAGGCTCTGACTCTAAGACCTAACCATCTTCCAGCAGCCTCACCTCCCAGCACCATCACCTTGGAATTCAATATACGCGTTTTGGGGACCACAGACATTCACACCATAGCTTCAGCTCATCTCTGTGTAACTTTCCTCCTTCTGTCATACTAATCCGTGCCCTTTTGATAATCCCAGACTTTGGGCTGTCTCTTCTCAGCTCAGACAGGTTCTGTTTGAGGTCCCCTCCCTACCTCAGGCGCCGAGCTGTAGAGATCACATGCCTGGCTCATCTTGGTGGTGGTTTCTACTTGGGGTTCACAGTCCTAGGCAGACCTTTATCCAAACCCTTGATGCATGTGATTTATCCAGTGTTTTAGACAGATCACGTGGGAGGGTGAAACTCAGCTCAGCCCTTTATTTCTCCAGTGACTCTGCTGTGTCTGGCTGGGAGGGCGGGCCTGAGGACGTCACCTGGGCTGGATTGACAGAGGAAACATGTGAATCTGATTGGCTACAGAGGTCTTCACTCAGTCAGACCAAGCTTTCCCTTGTCCTCTGATAAGTGATGTTGAGTACAGGTGACCTTGTCTGGTGCCATGAAAGAGTGGTTGGCACTCTCTGGCCAATCACTTGGTTGGCAGCTCTCTGGCTGGCTTTGCAGCCTGTGCTGGAAGCTCACCTTCTGGCTGATTCCCTCACTCCTATAAATACCTCCTTTTTCAACATGGTCCCCCGGAATCAGCCACTCATATTTGCACGACCACAATCTGACATAAAAATAGGATATCGCTTTAGCAAATAAAAAGAAGTTAAATTTAAACACCTGACTTCAAGTAGATCAAAGTCCTCACTTATATGCCATCTGTGTGTTGTAAACTGATGCTGAGGCCCAGAGAAAAATCAAAAGCATTAGTTATTCTAGGTCTTATCTTTTCCCATGGTCAACTGTAGTTCTTTCCCATTTGAAATACAATCTTCATCTCTAGTCTAGTGATCATCACTGGATACTTTAACAACGTTTGGCAGAATTCTACAAATCATATTTTCTGGACAAGTTTGTAGGTTTTGTCAACATTTCCATAGATAGAGATTTGTAATCAAGGTAGAGTATGTGTTAAGTTGATGAATGAATTTCTTTCAGAGGAGAATGGGAAAAGACATCTATCTTCATTAATTTTAGAACTTTTCATTCTTTTACATTCAGAAGCTAAACATGTACCAATATGCTTGTAATTTATTCTCCTGAATGATGAACAGACTTGATCCCATGCAGACACCAGGGACTTGCTGGTGTTTTTGTTTGTTTGTTTGTTTGTTTTTTGATAGATGTGCATCTTTTTAAAGTGGTGCAGGGACCAGCAGCTTAAAGCAGGAATCCTGCTGGACTCTAAGGTGAGTGTCACCTGGGCCAGCCAGTAGGAAGCAGCTCCCAGGAGCCAAGAGATAAGATGTGAGCTGTTGTACATAAAGTCCCATGACTTCTTGTTGCCTTAACAGAAAATAACTGGCACGTTTCCCTCAGCATAAGGCATTACACAGAGAGATCTTTATGGACAGGCAAGAAACTGCTTTGTCATGTAAATCTGTAAAACAGAGTGAGAGAGAGGGAATGAAATAGTCTACAAGCCAATCACTGGGATGAGCTGGATACATGATAGGGGAGACGCTCAGCTAGCTGTTGCTTCTCCTTGCAAGAAACTTTGAAAATGTTTTAAAACTAGTGTCTAAATTCAAAACCATTATAGCAATAGTAAGAGTTTCACTGAACTTTTTGCTTTGTGACAAGCAAAACTAGATTTCAGAGTATAAATTTGCTGGAAGAGATCTTGGAAGTCTTATTTTGCCAGTGGGGTAAACTGAGTCCTAGAAAAGAAAGTGACCTGCCCCAAATCCTTTATTAGGTAATGAAGGACTTCTGTGGATTGAATATGTGTGTCATCACTAAATTTATATGTTTAAATACTACTTACCAATATGATAGTATTAAGAAACAATACCTTTAGGAGATAATTTAGGTCATGAAGACAAACTCTGCACAAGTGGAATTAGAGCTGAGTTTGTTTCCTGTTGCAGTAAGAAAATACCCAAGGCTGGGTAATTTCTAAAGAATGGAAGCGCATGGTGCTGGAGGCCCGGAAGCACGGTGCTGCATCTGTTTGGTGGCTGTGGCGGCCTTTTTACTGCATCACAATATGGCACAGGGCTTCACATGGAAAGAAACAGAAAGTGTGCTTGCTTGTGTCTTGCTTCAGTTTCGCAGAAAGTCACTAATGCCATCAGCGTTGTCTCAGCCTGATGACATTTGTCATGCTAACTTATCTAGCAAACATCCCATATTGTTAACCCAAATATCGAGTTCAGTCATCCAAGTATTGTAATCCTCCTTCTAGTCTTCCTCACAATCTAAAAGGTTATATTATTAATCCCAATCTACCATCACCAGTGCAACCCACAGTGAGAATAAAAACACCAAGACACATTCCAAGTTAAGAGTAGCCAAGGGGTCCTAAATCCAATTCCTGTGAGGACATGCAGACAGAGGCCTTGATCCTAGGCCTCTCCCAGAATTTATTATCTTGTGAAGAAGGAGGGGTGGCTCAGGGATGAGGGACAGTGAGGATGATGGGAATTACCTGAGTAACTTGAGCTGGCTGGCCAGGTGCAAGATTGGCATCTCTGTAAATTGCGGAGATAAAGATATGCAGAAGGATCAATTTACATAATCCAATTTAGGTAGCAATGGAGTTGTTTTGGGAGGCTATGATTTGGTTCTGATATGCAAACTCTTGTGCTCTGGGGAGTCACAGCCTCTTATCTTGAGGCTCCTACCCAGTGGACATTCCAGAGCAATTTGCTCTAACATCTCACATGCTCAAATCCTGTATTTATCTGTATTATATGGAGAACACTATGTGAGGAAACAGGACTGTCTGGGGTTACAGAGATTGCATGTTAGCACCTTGCCTAGCCTTATTTGCAATGCTTAGAGCCAATTGAAGAGATTAGGAAATGCCCTGGCCAGCTTGTACATATCAGATTAAGGAAATGAGTCTCCAAATAATCAACGTCACAGTAATTGTTTTGGATTCAAAGGAAGTCACTGGAGTTGTCTCCCACAATCCCACCTCTGAATGCTAGCAGCATATTAATTGGTGGATTAACAACAAATTAAATTTAGGGGGTACATTCAAACCATAGGAGTGCCCTCATCAAAGATACCCAAGGGAGCTCTCTTCTCCCTTTCCACTATGTGAGGAGGACACAGCAGGAAGATGGCCATCGATGAACTGGCATGCAGCCCCTTCATCAGACGTGGGGTCTGCTGGGGCCTTTATCTTGGACTTCCTGCCCTCCAGGACTGGGGAATAATCGCACACTGTTTAAGCCAGCCAGGATGCATGCAGCAGTTCCAAGAGACTAAGAGCATTTCAGTTCAGAAGTCCACTTCAGAGGTCAGGGGGCTGTGACAAGACTGAGAAGCTATTATACATATGACGTAGCTATTGTTGCCAGTAAAGATGTGGGAATATTTACAAAATAAGGAGCACTTGTCTTCTCCATCCTGTAAGTGGAAAGATGAGCAATAGTCTCTGCTCATAAAATGTTTGGCTCTTAAAAGTTGCCTGGGCACCTGGATCCCTGCCTGGGCACTTTCCTACAGAACGAGGACCTACGTAAGTCCTAGAGTGACAGGCTTATTGTTTTGATGCTACCTCAACACTTGGCCAAGGTGCAAACAGGCAAGGTTGACCCAAAAGGAGATACAGGGTCACTTACCAAGACCAAATGACAGATGGACCTGTAATCCCCGCCCTCTGGGAGGCGCGGGCAGGAAGATTTCAAGTTTGCCTCCAGTTTGGGTAACTTAGTGCCTCAGTAAGACCTCGTATTCCAATAAAAAATAAAAATACCTGGGGCTGTAGCTCAGTGTGAAGACGCTGCTTCAGGTCCCAGCGCTAAAAGAGATACACAGCTGTAAGAAGAGAGGGCTGATGATAGTAATTCACAGCCGCAAACACGACAACAAATGTCAAAGCTCCCCAAATCTAAAAGACCTGCATGTTTAGTGGATTGAAGCCTAGGAGGCCCTGAGAGTGTGAATTAACGATTGAATAAACTAAAAGAAATGTTGAATGAATTAATCAGGCTCAGGTTCTGAGAGACCTGCAGAAAGAAACTGAAGGGAGTAAGGACACAAGTTCAGGTGGGGGGAGCTTTCTTGCTACTTATGCTATTGATCTGGTTGACTTAACTTACTGCGTATCTCTGGGTGTTTGTGAGCAGCATCTGGGTGAACATCTGACATCTGTCAAGTATTTTCTTTCAGACAGGGTCTCACTGTGTTGTTCAGGTTGACCTTGACCTCACCATATAGCTGAGACTGGTCTCAAACTCACAGAAATCCTCCTGCTTCAGCCTCCCAGGTGCTGGAATTATAGGTGTGCATCACCATGCTGGGCTGTCAAGGATGTTGTATACTTGATTTTTCTTTGGGTTAGGTGGCCACAAGCTTCAGTCTAACTCAAGTGTAAGAGTCCAAAGTGGAGCATTATTCTTTCAGTGCCACCACTTCCTTTGTGACCTTAGATGATTTATTACACCTGAGATTCTCTTTCCTGATTGTAGGACCAGAAAGATCAAATCTCTCTCACGAATTGTTTTGAAAATCACTTTTAAAATGCACAGCAATGTTCACAGAATAGTACTTGGTGCATGTTAATCTTTTAAAGAAATGTTTGTGTTGTCAGCACTTCCTATTTTTCCATCTGTAACTCATTCAGGAGTAAGCATGTGACCTCATAACTACTAATGCGATACCCTGAGAATTTCGCTGAAGTTTCTTGGAGTTACCCTTGCTTAATGGATTTCAGGCCGAGGGGCCAAACTTCCTGGCGATGTTCTCACATCTGAACTCAGAGATTAAAATCAGGGCAGCTGGAGATGGAGCTGAGCGCTAAAGAGACTCAAGCCCAGAACAACACCGCTGCTCCTTGAATCCAGCCGAGTCTGAAGCTTAGTGAGCCCTCGACTTTTCATTTCCACGTGTCACCTAATTCCATGTTGCTTCCCGCAGTCTGGGTCAGGGTTTTAGTCACATGCAACAAAAGAATGGTGACATATGCAGTCCCTGAGAGAAATGCTCATCTCCTTAGTTTTATTGTCATTGTTTAAGGTGACACCCAACCTAGCTGGTCCTTTTCCTTTTTTTCCACGCACAGAGCCACAGCTTTTCCTAATTACAGATCTTTTCTTAGAGCGCAGGACATCTGGTTTTGCTACATCGAGGACGTACTGACCAGAAAAATCCACTTGATATTTTTGGCTGCGTTCAGTTTAGAGATGGCATCTTTAAAACCACAGCTGCGTCTGTTTCCCTGTGAGGTGTCGCAAGCTTCATCAGTGATGAATACCTAACGTATCTTCCAACTGCACCCAGTGGGTCCCATGATCATCAAGGGCTGGAACCAGAACAGAGATGCTGAGATGGGCTTAGGCACAAGGCAGATTCACGAGCATTTTTCTTTTTAATGTCGCATTTAGGCTGCAGCTTGTTTGATAATTAGGTTAACTGTCAAATCCTCCTCCAACCTGGGTTAAGGCTGACGTGAAATAGCATGGAAGTTACAGTGCCATCACTGAACAAGGTGATTATTGTCACTGTGCTGGCTCTTTCTGACCCATGCTGGACCTAGTGACCTTTGGAGATGTTTGTGATGAACTCCAAGGAAGCAGGTGAGCCTGTTGGTGCACGTGAGCCAGAAGGCTGGTGGCCAAGGTGCTGGAGGAAGGCTGCTCCGAGTCCACTGCTTTCCGTCAACGTTAGTCTTTCCATTCTGGTTCTTCCCAGAGCTGCCTCCTTCCCGTGAGTGTTGTATGGACCTCCTGCAAAAGCAAGAGGAACCTCCTTACCCAAAGTTCGGCTTGGATATTGAGGTTCATGACTCTCTGTTGTGAATGTTGTCAGAATCAGAAAGGAGTCACTTTTGTCCAGCTCTGTCAGAAAATAAATGAAGCTGAGACTTCAAGAAGGAGACCTCATACACATGTGCTTGATAACAACAACTCTCACAGGACTATAAAGTTGAACACAAACTGTTACAAAAGATTCTGCCAGGGCCATACCCTTGCACAAACACCACGAAGACCATCTGTGGAACCTCCTTTTCCAAGGCTATACAGCTGGCCCGTCTAATCCTGGTCACCTGCTACCCTTTTTAGTAAGCCTCCTCACGTAGTACAATTGCTTCACAGTGATTTACATAACCCTTTTCATTTTATCTTTAAAACTCTTCCCGTGACTCCTTGGTTATGCCCACATGTATTCCCATAGTAGTGTTTATTCCTAGTGAATTAGTTATCTTTGGAGAATCTTTATCTGTTTGTTATTTAAGCTGTTACTTAAGGCATCAAAGAGAATTTGAGCAAAGGTTTATCACTTACATCAGGTGGAACTTGGCAGGTGCAAGCAGGTCTGGGGTTGGCGTGGGTAGAGCAGAGGGGATTGGTTTGGGCTTTTCTAAGTGGTTAAGCGGTAGAACTGGGAAAGCGTTCTTGCCCATAAGGGTTAAGTTTTCCATGTATGCTGATAGACGAGTGAATGCAGGACTGTAACAGCCTGTCCATAAGTGGTATATAAGGGAAGACTGGGTGAGAGCTACAAGATTCTTGAAAGATCAAGAATTATGTCTCTTTACTCAAGGAGATACAATCTTATCTAAACAAAGTATATTAGTTTCCCAGGGCTGCCATAACACATTAATACAATCTTGGTGGCTTTAAGCAACAAAAATACATTCTTTCACAATTCCGGAGGCCAGAAGTCAGAAATGAAGGCATTGGCGGGGCTGGTCCCTTTTGCACGATCTGAGGTGAAGTCGGTTCCCTGCCTTTTCCTAGCTGCTGGTGACTGCCTGCAGTCCTTGGCTTGTGTACTGGTTCATGTTCTCCGGAGGAACAGAAGCAATAGAACATGTACGTGTAATCATGCAAGGAGCTGTAGTAGGTGGACTATAGGATCAGGGGCGGGAGAGGCCACCTTGGCTGTCTGCACCTTGGGGAGCTGAAGGACCCATCTGCTGATCAGCCCAAGAATCAGGAAGACTCAGAGCAAGAGGGACCAAGGGTGCCAGCCCAAGGCTGAAGGCCCAGAAGCTCCCTGGAGAGCTGCTGGCGTGAGTGCGGGGCTGGAGAAGCTGGAAAGCTGGACACTGATGTCCAGAGGCGAGGGCAGGAAAAGATGCGCCCATTCGAGATACCTGGGGCTCTCCAACAACCTGCCACCCTCCTTCCTCTTTCCCTCTGTTCCATCCAGTCTACAAGCCTGGTGGTTGGTGTGAACTACAGCCCCTCTGGAGATACCGGCAGACCCCCCAGAACTGTGCTTCACTCACCTGCCATGCACGCCTTAACCCAGGCACACACTGATCCCTGCTTCTGTATTAACGTGGCCTCTGTCTTTTACAACGTCATGCTCATTGGATTAAGGGCCCACTTTCAGTCACGATAACCTCATCCCTTCTCTTAAACCTTCAGGGTCCTATTTCCAAAGGCATCTGTTCTGAACTGGCTGTGTAGTGTTCTTGGCGGAGGGTAGGGCATGTTCAATTTAATATGCAAAGTGAAAGCACTTCCTTACCACACTGAGAAAAGTTACCTTGTCTGTCACCCTTACCACACTTCTGCTTTCCCCAAAGGGGACTGGAGAGAACCTTCACAGATTCTTGGGGTCTTAGGAAAGACCTGGCCCTTGAAAGGAACTGAGGTTCAGTGAAAGGGTTTGCTCATGAGGAGAATCTGGGTGACCTGCACCGGCCTGCTTTCTCCTCAGAGAGGCAGGCTGAGTCAGGAGTGTGCCACCATGTGGGGAAGCCTCATGGCCTCAAGGTGAGCCCCAACAAAACGGAGATCAAGTGCTTGGTGGTGTGTTTCTTGGGAAGTTTCCTAGCTAGATTGGATTCAGAGGCGTCACTGTGGTAGTTTTCTTGCGAGAGGTAACAAAGCTCTGCATAGTCGACCTCACCCAGCAGTTTACAGTTTATAGTTTACTTTCTCACAGCACGGGGGGCAGTCTGGAATCGAGGTGCTGTCAGGACTGGTGTCCTTCGGAGTCCTCTCCTGGGCCATCTCTTCACTGTGTCCTTTTGTGGGCTCTGTCTGTCCCCGCAGTGTCCACTTTTCCCCATCAGTGCTAATGAAGCACAACCCACCCCAGTAACCTGATTTTACCCTCACTACCTCTTTAGAGGTAGTTTTATAAGATCGAGTTCTGAGGGATTGGGGTTAGGACTTCAGTATATGTACTGGGAGACCCAGCTGAGTCCCCAGTGGTCCCTTTCACACTGATGTGCTGAGCAGGCGAAAGTGTGGCCTTTTCATCAGCACTTTTGCATCGGTTTTCTATGATTTATGATTGTCTCTTAAGGAGGTGTTGGAGCCATGAGGCAAAGCCACGCTGAGACCTCAGAGTCTGTTTCTGACTGTTTCAGTCTGTGACTGAAGGAGTGCGTCCTAACTGCTGGGACAGGTTTCTTGTCATGGGATGCAGATCTGGGGAGCCTTGAGGTCATGTTAAGAAGTTCAATACCCTGAAGCCTCCCTGCCAGAAGTGTCATGTTGAGCGACCTCAGAGGATGCCTGAGAAGTTGCAGTGGCTTCTGACTCAGCCGGTCCACCTTCCCAGCCTAAGCGCCTTGCACTTCAGTCACCGTGTCTTTATCGAGTCTGGCTTTCAGCCTCAGAGCTGGGTAGCTGACTCTGAGATAAGCAAAACCAAACTGCCTCATGGAGCCCAGGCTGGGGTGGAAGATCTTAAACATTCTTGGGAGTGGTTGGTTAAAGAGCAACTTATAATCAGAATGAGTCTTGATGCAAATTTTGTGTGTATGATTTCAACTCTGTCTTTGAGAACTGAATGTATACCAGTAGTCAGAAGTACTGTAACCCTTTTGGCAGAGATCACAGGTTAACTGAGGTCGTTTATATGACGTAGGAATGATATGGGACCTCTGATGATACAGGAAAATATCATACCCCCAACCTGCTAGATGTCTGATATGCCAAGTTCGTGCTTCCCAAAATTGAAGAATGAATTCTGAGAAACAGTGGAAGTTAAGAGTAGGAAATTTTACTGAGGGAAAGACAGTTCTTGAAAGAGACAGGAGGGGACACAGAAAGTGGGTTGCTGCAGACTCCACTTTATGGAGGAGGTTTTATAGAGCAAAACAACAAGGTGGGTGCACGGAAGTTTTTTGGGTACCACATGAGGCAAAATTATGATTAAGCAATAAGTTTGCAAGTACAGTCTCTTAGATAACACTGCTCTGATGATAAAGCAAGTCACATGGCAAGTGCACATGGAAAGAACAAGGACCTTTTTGGGAAGAAATGGGTCAGGAGGTCCTGGTCACCCACCCAAGTGACTGATGCCTACTCAGAGTAATGATCACCATTGTTTATCCTTTGGGGAGTTATGTAGGTGTAGTTGCTCCATCTTTATCTTGAGGCCTGGCCTTCCACAGCTGCACCTCCCGCCACAGTTGTAATGTGTTCTTGTCTTCTGCACGGACTCCTTTGAGGGCCCAGCCCTGCTTGACTGCCTATAATATTTCTACCTAACTTAGCTGCCTATAATGGTAACAAGGCCAAAGATTCGCACTGAATTTGCATGAAGGCCAGTTCATTTGCACGCAGCCCTCTGAGACCAGGCTGGGTGATGATCTATCTCACACACTCAGGTAGGGAGCACGCAGGCTCCTCGCAGCCCTTAGAAAAGGGATACCTGGCTTCTCTGCTGAGGGAACTGTGGGTATGGTATGGGCAGATGTAACCAAGAACTTCCTGAATGGAAGTACAGTGGTGCCACCATCAAGGGTCAGACTTAGGATAGCCTGGGCATAGGAGAAATGAGAAGTGTGGAGCGGATGGGGGTGAGTTAGGGTGCTAAGGCTGGAAGTCTGGAAGAGAAATCCATACACTAGGAGCCAGTGCGACAGGCATGCATGGAGCAGGATATGGCTTGGGCAGACTCCCTGAGTGAGCTGGTAGACAGTACCTCACTGAGCTGAGGATTGATCTCAGTCGATGTTCCTGTGTTCTGAAGTCATGGCAGACTCTTAACCCAGAGGGCACAACATTAGGTCACAAAAACCCATGTGACACTTTTCTGCTGTACATGTGTCCTTTAGTATAATAGTAGGCAGCTGTGCATCTCCACAGTCTTCTCTGGGGGGATACAAGAAACAATCCTTGTGTTTACCCACTTGACACAGCAACTGGCAAGGTGTGTGCATCTGTACAAAAGTGTCAAATTAGAATTGTTACCCATATGATGCCCCCTTTAACAGTTCTTAGGTTCTTGCATATATTTACCTGAGAGTCATAGGGGATAAAATACACCCACACCATTCTTCTTTTATGTAATAATGGAATGTGGGTGTGGCTCACAGTAGCTGGGCATAGGAACAGCACCTGTGCGTTCACCCACTTGGCAGATGAATGGCAAGGTGTGGACAGGAGCTCCAAAGCAGCCACAGGTGTGCATTTAAGATTTGGTTTTTTAAAGTTTTTTTTTCTGGTAGAAGCAGCTCAGTTCAATACAACAACACATGGAAAACTACATTTGCAAATTTTGGAGATCAAAAGTTGATTATCAGGTGACTTGTGCATGAATGATTTTGGCCATGTGAGCCAAAGTTCCTGTGACAGTGACATGGAGCAAAAATATACTGATACAGACACAGGGCATGCAGACCTCCCTGATTCAGATGACAAAGTAAACAGCGACTTTGGTACGTATTTGACTAGTCAGACTGATCATGCAACCAAGTGGAATGATCTATATTGTTAGAACTACATCTGAAAATATAGTGAGGATCTTTGCAGAGGTGACACCTATTGGACAGAATGTCATTCAGTGTTGGGAATTGTAAAAGACAAAATGCCACAAGATGCTGTGAAATACACAGATGGTGAAATACAAGTAAAACATTCTGTAGGCACCAATAGCCATACTAAAAAAATGTGCTTATGACACTTCGTTAGTTGAAGTGAAAGCATTTGCTTCTGCTGTGCTTAGCAGATCTATCTCATGGTAATCACAAGAATGTAAAATACTTACGGGTGCGGGTTCTTGGTTTGTAGATTAAAAATGACACTGAAGAAATCTGATTTTCTTCAAAATTGCCTGAGGTTTGTTGACAAAACCACCCACCAAGAAAGAAAAAGAAACATTGTCAAGGTTTCCATAATGTGCCTTCAACGGCCTCCAGCTGACTCTTGTTTCCCTCCACACTTCTTCTGCTCTTAATTTAAAACAAAAAGTATTACATGCTGTTTCCTGTCCCTTCCAATGCTGCCTATGTCTCCTTCCTCTATTCTTCTTCCTTGTTCTGGAAGTGCCACACTGGCAGTCTATCAAGCGTTCAAGTCCTAGTGGAACTCTCTCTCCTCTGTATTGTGCTCCCCGGGTTGTCCAGCCAGGAATGTACCTTCCCCTCTCTTGTTCTCAGTCATGGCTGGCACCTGTCATGGCCTGGAGCAGTGGTTCTCACCCTGGGCCCATTTTGCCCTCTCCCAGAGCACATGTGGTGTATCTGGAGACAGTTTCAGTCATCAAGCTGCATGTGGTGGTACAATGGGTGCCGAGTGGGGAGAGGCAGGGGTGCTGATGAGTCCTCTGAGCACCGAATTGCAGCTCAACCCTGGTCCCCAAGTTTATTTAGTTATTGTTATTTTATTTTTATTTAAGAGATAAAAAGCCCAATAGAAACAATTATACAGAATTTCAAAACAGGATAATAGGAACTTAATGGTTAATATATTGCATACTGTTATCTTCAAAGTAGTTGCTCAGATTACAAGATATAGCCATTCATACTTGATCAAACAATATAAGCACAAACTGTTCTTTTCAACAAACTAAAATAAATTGGTAGTATAATTAGCTTGGCTAGCTTGAATATGTATTTTTTTCTTTCTTTTCCCTTCTTTCTTTTCTCCCTTCCCCATCGCAGCTGTTCTTTCCTTTTGAGCCGTTTTGTTCCTTTTCACAATATGTATTGTACCTTTTGGATCTTATTTACTCTTTCAGTTTCGTATACTAGGGAGACAATATGATGTTTACATATGTAAGTCTGACTTATTTCACTTATGAGTATGGTCTCAGTTGTGTCCATTTATCTATAAAAAACCTCTAATTTATCCTTCTTTATGGCTGAGTAGTACTCTATTATATAAAAATACCAATTTTTTTATTCATTCCTTGGTTGATGAGCATTTGGGTTGTTTCCAAGATTTGGTTATTACAAATTGTGCTTCTATAAACATGTATGCTCATATATCATGCTGTAGCATAATGTTTTTAATCCTTCTGGGAAAGTACTCAGAAGGAGAATAGCTGGGTTGAGTGAGATTTCTAATGCTAGTTTTTTGAGGCGCCTGTAGACACTGCTGTCTCCAGTGGTTGCACAGGCTACACTCCCCCAAAAGTGGAGAAGGGTTCCTTTTCCCCCACATCCCTGGCAACACTTATTTCTTGATGACAGCCATTCTCTCTGGGGTCAGATGGAATCTCAGTGTTGTTTTACTGTGCATCTATTGGATGACCAATGATGTGGACATTTTTTCATATATTTGTTTGCCATTTGTAGTTCTTCATCTGAGAAGTGCATATAAATCTTGGATGCCCAGTTTTGGATTGGGTCTTTGAATTTGGGTATCCCTCCCAATTTAAAAAATTGTCTAGCCCCCAAAGTCAAGAGTGCATTGGCTGAAAATCTCTGCTGTTTGGCAGTATGCATAGCTTCTTTTTTCTGTAACAAACTGTTGTCAGCACCACATAAAACTGGAGTTTTATGTCCATTATTCTAACACAAAGTACCACAACACAGAAGGTTTTTATCTTCAGCTTCCTGAGGACCTAGGTAACCAAGAATTTAAAAATTTTAAAGATGTGTGATGGGCTCTAATACAGTCATTACTGAAGTCTATATTAAAAATTAGATGGTAACTCTCTGAGGACAAAGCTTCTCTTAAAACTAAGTTCGCCATTTCCTCTTGCACTGGGAGACCTGGGAGATTTCATTTCTCCTTCACGCTCTATAGCTGGTGACACTTCAGGTCAAGGCAGGTTACCGACTAGTGACTGAGGAAGAGACTGAGGCCTGGTGTCTGCCTGGCTGGATTGGAGCTGGCTCTCTGTGTGAGAGTCACTCACAGAGCTGCTGCATGAGATGAAATCAGCATGGTCCACTGCTTGGAGCATTGTTAGTCATTGTTTACGTGCAAATGCAGGTCCTGGTCTCTTTATTTCTAAAGGCAGGTGAACTCAGCACAAACCAGAGCCCCCTTGCTGTTTAACTCTCCAAGTTACCAAGTGCTGGGTTGCATCAAGGTGTAGTGATAGCTAAAAGGCTCTCTTGTCTATCAGGATGATTCGTCTTGGTGGTCAGTTTGACTGGTTTGAGAGATGCCTAGATTATTAAATCATGCTTCTGAATGTGTCCAGGTGGATCATAATGGTGTGACCCTGGGCACTATTGCTGGTCCCTTGCATCATCATCTCTGGATGTTTTCTTGTTCTGTGCTTCCCCGATGCCACGAATAGAGCAGCTTTTCACCGCTAGGCTTCTCTGCCATGCAGTTTGTGCTTTGGAGCACTGCACACCATGAACGGAACCCACCAAAACCATGAGCCCAAATAAGCCTTTTCTCTTAAGTTATATATCAGATATTTTGCCCCTTCCCCAGCCAGAAACAAAACAAAACAAAACAAAAACCAGAACCTTCTCTGAGATACACTTCAATGAAGACCCTGGTCTGATTGCAGGAAGAAAATTGTTCTAAAACTTCAACCAGGCCTTGGGGCCCTAAAAATTCTGTTCTCTTATTGAAAACTCACCAGCGTCCTGTGTGAAATCATTGGAGGCAAACTGAACTGAACAAATTCAAGATTTTCCTGAGATAATCCAGTATGTAGCACAAATTCTATCACTTTTGGGCACAGTCTGGGTAATACCAATGCCCAGCGTACAGTGTTAGAGAAATACCACATGCAGCATGATAAGCAGGGGCCACGAGGCTGGGAGGGACCTGGCGCCAGTACAGGTCAGGTTATAAAACATCTCTTGGTTTTAGAGTTTGGAATTTTGAGAGGCCAGGATTAGTGAGCCGCCGAGAGCATGGAGGTCAGGTTGGTCTTCATTACCTGGTTACTCAGCATGAGTTTCAGCCCTGACATCTGGACCACAGTTTTGAGGTGTCCAGAAAATCCTGCTGGTGTCATCAGGCTCTGGTCTGGGACGGGATAGGTTTCTGAATCACCATGTGTCCTTTGATTGTGTGACTTGTTTTCCTCCCAGTATCGCACAGAGGTCCCAGCCCGGCCTCTGGTCTTGAGGCCAGGGTAGCAGGTAAGGTTAGGCATCTGGTCAGCATCCTGCTTGGTCTTCTCCCTCTGACATCTCAGAGGTCAACTGACTGTCTGGAGCTTTTGTATTTAGCTGGAGGAGACCTTAGCAGCTGAGGGACCCCTTTTGTAAACAGTGCTTCCCTAGGGAGGAGTTACCTGGTTTCTCCCGTGCCCATGTGAGAATACCAAGCATCAGCAGACAGCCAAGACTCATGTCTCAGGACACAGTTCCCAGAAACAAGGGGGACGGTGTCAGACATGAAGGAAGAGTAACAAAGAGAAACGAGGCGGTCCAATCACACTGAGTGTTTTGGTGCTGGTTGGTGTAAAGCAGCTTTTCACACTCTGTGAATCTTATTCACGTGGAATGGGTCAGCGTTCATTACCGTCATCTAGGTTGGTACCGAGTGTGATGTGGCTTCAGTGTCACTCTGTTATAAACCTGAAGCTTTGCTTTCTGAAGTATGATTGCCAGTGAGGACCGAAGCATTAATGTGTGGTCTTACAAATGAATCAGCATTAAAAGGTTTATTAAAAATGTTAATATTAGTCCTACTGGTATAGTTTAAGTGTTCTTTAATCGATCCCTGGTGAGTAGTGGTGTTGTGTAAAAAGGAATGCATATGATTTTCATAATATCTGGATTTTATATCTTATTGAGTGCATTGGGTATATTTATTATGGCCCATAAGGACTAAATTGAAAATTTCAATTATTTCCCTTCCGCTCTGAAAACACCCTTCTCATCTCAGTAGGATGACCCAGGGTCTGGATGCAGCCACATCAGAGGAGTCTCAGTTATCAGCATAGTGAAAGCAAAACCAGAGAAAGGTTTTTTTTTTTTTTTCCCTCTTGGGACTTTTATGCAGTGCATCCCACATTACACAGTAAATCACTAGCTCACCAACCTTTTTTGCTAAGGGGGCTTCAGCCTATTTCATAATTCAGAGAAAGCCTCAGGTATCTGCTCTTCTACCCACTGATCATATTTCCTCCTTTCCTCTTTCTTTCCTTCTCTCCCTTCCTGCATTTATTTATCATCAATCTCCCTTTTCCCTTTCTATTTCCCTCTGTCCTCTATCTACCTATGAGTATGTATATGAGAGAAAAGGACTGACTTGAATGACTAAAAGCACTAACTTTTCTGTCTCCTCCGCAGCCCTTGACACTAGAGTCTCCCTGTTGACTTAGTGTATCACCACCTCGCACGATCCACCCTCCCAGAACCATGGCCGGCAAAGACATCCTTGGTGTCCAAGAGTTGCTGATGTGGGCTGTGCACTGGGTCCAAATTGTAAAGGTAACAGGGAAGGCTTCTCGGCCCGGACATTAATTCCCCACACCCAGCTCTGAGTAACATGCACAACTCTGCTTTCTGTTGCTTGATTTTGGAAAGGTTAAGCAGCTACTAGGGGATGGGTAAGCGATGTCTATCCCACATCTTTTGCCTCCATGAATTTGACCGTTGGCGTCTATGACACAGAGGAGGTGCAAACTCTGTTCTCAATGTTGCATATTTATCTCCCTCCAGAGGACTGACAGCGTGTCTTGAGAGAACCACAAACAGGAGATCCTATAGTAAACAAAGCAACAAGGTGCAACTTACATGTAATCTGCAGGAAAACCCACGTGTAAATTTCTTTCTGCTGCTTTATTAGCCTTGTGTTGCCAAAGATTTGCACGAATAGAGTATGCTGTTGTTAAGTTTGGAGACTGAACCATCGTTGTCAGCCTGAGTGGAATCACACTACGTAGAGTGAAGGGGAACAGGTTTCAAAGGAAGATGGCAGCCGGTTTCTTTTGTTATTTATTTGTTTTATTTTTTTCCAGTAACAGTTCACATTTACTAGGCACCTATTGGCCCCAGTCACTTGCATCTAAAGAGCAAAGCTAATTTACCCACAGCCCGTGTTCTTTGAAATGGTTAGCCTTATTTCTTAGCTCTGTTAACCACTAGTCTAACATTAGCTTCAAGTTCAATTTTAATCATCTAGTCTTTTAATCATCAACTGTCTAACTGCTCCCTGACACATGAACGAAGGAGTCTGGGGTGAGTGAGGTGAGCAGTTTACATTTTCTGTGGACACTTCAAGTAATTGGGCCCAAAGTGAAATTACTGAGTTGGCCATGTAGTGTTTGAGGGCGTAAAACGTGGATGGGAATCGACCTGTAGGAAGAGTGGGGAATCCAAGGATGTGTGACCGTGAGAATCCTATAACTTCACTTCGACTGGCCTAAGACCCTGAGTCACTAGATGGTCAGAAGGTCAGATACAGTACAAAAGGAACAAACCAATGTACATCGACACTGAAAACCGCAAACAGAGTTTGTACAGGATGAACAGCAAGTGAAATCGCTTCTGTCAAAGTAAGATCCCACAGAGGTCGATTTTATACATACGTGGACACGCACACACCCACACACGCACAGACGCACGACCCAGAATGTGTTTTGTAGGGTAGGTCCTTGGAAATAGACATTCTTTGCAAATATGGATGACAGATCAATTGTAATTTATTTTCTTTTAACACTGTATCATCATAAAGAAAACTGGTATAAATGAAAAAATCTATTTCAAATATCTACATCTAAAATTGTAGGCAGTGAAAAAGCACTTCGTTGACAAGGAGTGTGGAATGATGTATGTTAACTGTCAGAAACTGCTGAATGCCTTGATTTTAGTTGCCACAAACAAATTCACATATCAGAACGAACAATACTGCTAAATATCCTTTTTTTTTTCCTGTTTTCTTCTGTGTTAAAACATACTGGGAGAAAGAAAAGAAAAGAAAAACTGGAAATCCATACATCTTTCAAAAGTCTGAAATTGAAGCAATATTTAGAACCATAGATGAGGAAACACGACAGCATTGGTGTAATATACACAATGCGCTTTTCTTCTTTAATCTGTAATGTACATCAAATACTTTACAACAATGCATTAACAAAAGGCAAGAAACGTCTTGCTGTACAGAGGAACCTCAATGCAACTTGAAGCCTAGAGTCACAACAGATGGAGAGAGTAAACAAAGCGTGAGAAGCCGTCCCCACAAAGTGTGTAAACTCTTCTGTCTTGTGCTTAATGATAACCTCCGCACCCCGCCACCCGACCGTCCCCTCTCCTCCCGGCTGCCACATTCAGTATAAAGCACTTTATACACGCTACAGCTCAAACTAGAAAGGTGTCGCGCACTGTCATATTTCGGATTGCTTTAGCTTTCTACGGATCACCGAGTTAACTCTTGAGGCATTTACCTCTCTAAAATAGCGCTTTACGATTTCCTTATGGGTTATCACAGCCTTCCTATGGAACAGGCTTTAACAAACTAAATTTGCAGGGAGAAAAAGAAAAAGAAAAAGAAATGTCTCGTGGTATGCATGCACATGCACGGTTCCCGGAGCGCCCTGTGCCTGGCCGCTCACACCCAGGAGTCGGGGGAGGCCGGGTAGTGGCTCGTTTCATAGTTCAGTTCACTGTAGGGACGGGCAGCCGAGTAGAAGTCGACGTAGTTGCCGGTGGACTTGAGGCCCAGGTGCATGGTGTACTCGCTGGCCGGGGGGCGATGGTGGACCTGGTCCTCGAAGAAGGACTCATCGTAGTTTCTCGTGGAATTTGGAAACGGCTGGTAGGTCTCGTAGTCTTTCCTGCTGGGCTCCTGGGGGACGGGCTGTGCGGACACCTGCAGGGAAGAGGGCCACACATGGCCAGCTGGTCATCATGGCCTGGCTGCCCTGTCCCATGGCTCCACCCTCCTTCAAAGACAGGCCACGAAGCTTAGAGGGGTGGTACACACCTGTAATCACAGCACTGTGGGAAGCTGAGGCAGGAGTATCGCAAGCTGGCGCCCAGCCTGGTCAACTCAGAGACTTAATGAGGCCCCATTTCAAAATCAAAATAAAAATAAAAACAAATAAAATAGAGCTGGAAACATAGCTCGGTATGAAGGCTATGGGTTGAATCCTCAAGACTGCAAAAACACTGCCCCTCACCCCAGCAGGGTCCCCCCAAACCAAAAGACAGGCCATGACCCTGCACCTGCCATTCTCTGAATACTGCCAATGCATGCCTTCTTAATCTTATTTTATTTTTAAAGTACACACACTTGTGGAGTGAGGTGAGATAATCTGACCGATGCATGCCACGTGTCATATCTGAATCAGGGTAACTGACACGTCTGTCTCTTTTAGGATTTATCATTTCTTTGTGCTGGGGACCTTCAAACATCCCTCTTCTGAGGGGCTTTGTTGTACTAGGCCCGCCCTCCCGAGCTGCAGAAAGCCGGCACTGGCTCCTGCCGTCTAGCTGGGTTCTGGTACCTGTGACATGACCTATCCCCTTCTGCCTTCCTGGTCTCCAGTGACGGCCATTCTAGTCACCACGTCTACAAAATCAACTGTTAAGCTTCCACACATGGGGGACAGTATGCACTACTTGTGCCTGGCTTATTCCATAGTGAGCTCTAATTCTATCCAGGTTAAAAGATGACCAATTTCCTTCCTTTTACGACTGAAGAGTACCCTCTTGTGTACATGCACCACACTACCCTCTGGAGAACTGGCTCCTCAGCCCAAATGCTATCATGGTGCATAATCTTTTTATTACTGGTGTAGTAAAATGACATAAAATTGACCATTTGCACCATCCTGAGGCATGAAACTCTGTGGCATTAAGCAAGATTCCAGTCCTGGGTAATCACCACCACCACCTTGACTTTTTCATCACCCTACACAGGAAGGAGTCGTTAAACCTAAATCTCCACTCTCCTCTCCATCTTCTGGCAACATTCATTCTACTTTCTGTCTCTCTGGATTTACACCTCTAGGAGTCTCATGTAAGTGTCGTCATACAGTATTTGTTGTCACGTGCCTGCCTTCTTTCACTCAGCGTGATGTCATCATGGCTCACGTGTGCAGTAGCATTCATCAGAATCTCCCTTTTCACAGTTGAATAGTATTCCCTTACATGGACATACTACATTTGTCTATCATTCATCCATGGATGAACATTTGGGTTCTTTCTTCCTTTTGGCTGTTGTGAGTTATGCTATCAGCAGCATGGGTGTGCCAGTATGTCTGAGTCTCTGCTTCAGTTCTCTGCGGTATGAACCAAGCAGTGATTCAAAGAGTAATTCTAAGTTTCATCTTTCAAGAAATCATGACTTTGCCACAATGGTGACACCATTTTACTAGGTAGGCTTTTAAAAAGTAGGCAGTATAGACTAGAAGCTGTAGAACATGAGTAGCTTATTTTCACCTTCTCTGCATTGATTTTGGCACCTTGCTTATGATCTGAAAGGGAGCAGTGAAGATGTACAAGGCCTCACGGTTGTGCAGGCATCATCCTTCCAGTGCAGAGAGAAGTCATCACTGTGTCTAATCTCTGTGTGCACAGGGGGTCTGCGGCTTCCCTGGGGTTGGGCCACCCCACCACATCTTCCTGTGTGACACTGGAGGACCACAGAGTTTCCTAACTTGGTTCACACAGGATGGACTGAACTCCAGGATCTTGTGGGATTGGATGCTTTGACTGGGGAGGGGGTTCTTCAGAACTGTGAGGTGTCCCCAGCCACCTCAGGATTCCCAGTTTATGCTCCTGTCTTCTGCTGGCTACTGTCTCACATAGGGACCTAGAAGATTCAAGGGATCGCAGAAGCCTTTCAGATGTGTGGAGTCACAGATTCCCTCTGCTCCAGCATGAGGCAAAGAGTGTTCGTGGGCTGATAATATTTTCATTAGCATTTGCATCTGGGGCTGAACCCTCTCTTTCCCTTCCGATAGCCTCTGGGTTCCTGGCCAAGTACCTGCCTCTGAAGCAAGCAGAACCTTCCAAGGTGCAGGGTGAGGGGCTAGTGTACAATTAGGGACACTCAAAGCTCTGCTAATGTACAGCCAGTGGGGAGGAGGCCTGGTCTGAATTATGAAACACTCTTAAAGACATACAGCTTGATCACTTTCTAGCAGACCTGGTAATTCTCTATTAATTTAACTAAGGTTCAGCATGGAAACTCCGCTAGAAATTGGCCCAAGTTAATAAATAATGATTTTTAATTAGCGTGGTACATGTAAGTGATTGCCTCTAATGGACCACCCATAATTCTTCTCTCAAGCAAGTGAAACCCCCGTCTTTTATCTGTAATTGATTTACAATAACAATCGACCAGCTCTGCAAAGTAGCGAACTTCATCTCAACAGCTGTCCAGTTTGTCCTGCACTTCTGCTAGTGGCACTTGACTGCATGAGGCTGCTGCAAAAGTTTGCAGAGCATAAGCCTTTGTTGCCAAGAGTCTGGGGATGAGAGGAGTTAATCTATTAACATCTGCTCAAACCAGGTCTCCCTGGCTGTGTGTGCACGTAGGGGCGCTGTTTGCTATTTCTTAATGGGCTGTGTGTCTGGGGTGGTCTCCACTCTGACATTGGGCTGCTGTCCAAGTGCAGAGCACACAGGGAAAAACGTATACAGGAGCACAACTAGAAGCTACTATGTTTTAATTTCAGCAGGTACCATATTTAACTTGTTCAGTCCTCAAAGAGCTGAACTTGTGTATGTATATATGTATATATCTATATGCATATGGCATATGTCTATATCTGCATCATCTGTCTACCTTTCTTATTATCCATCCATCCACCCATCCATCCATACATCCATCCACCCATTTACCCACCCATCTATTCATCCATTCATCCATCCACTTTCCATTTTTAGGTGAATAAACGTAAGCTTAGAGCAGTTAAGCAACTTCTTTTGGACTTCATGGCAAGTGGTGAAGATGGAATTAGAGTTCACCTTGGGCTGACCCTAGGCCCATGTTGTCTTTACCTTGCTAACAAAATCATGGTGACTAAACCCTGGAGGGCAGTCCTCACGCCACTCACCTCAGGCTCTATGGGAAGAAGGAGGTCTGTGTATGAAGAGACTAAAAAGAAATGCATCTTTGTGCTGGTCTCTGTGACCAGAGGATGCAGTGCTAGAGGGCCCGGGGGTCCCAGGGGAAATCGCTCACATGGCCATGGCTCTCCTGCAGAGTGAGTGCTGGTTTCATTGTTAAGGACGATTTGTTTTAAATTTCTGACCATTGTCATACATACTGTCTCTGGCTGGGGGACATGTTGGAGCCTGGCAGAAGCTTACTCTGTGAATCGCTTTCTTCACCTGCACTGTGAATAGGAGACCACACCAACTGCTCCCAAGGTCTGGTGCCCCCAACCTGAACGCACTCAGAACAGGCACCACCTGGGGGGATGGTGGATGGCGCCTGTCATGACTGCAGGGACTGAATTTGCTCCCCTCTCTGGGCATGTGAATGTCAGCTGATGATCACACCACAGTGGGAAAATGCTGATACACTTCTCTAAGGGAATATCTGAAAGCGTTCAAAAGTTGGCAGACGAAATGTTCCCAAATACAAGCTCTCCCCGTAGCATAGCTCAAAATAAATGCGTTTAAAAATATTGAACAGTTTGAATAAACCAGATTTCTTTAAAGGAAGCAGAATGATGTTCCTGTATAGCACTGGATATTTCTAGATTTGGATGACTGCTGGGATCCACAGAGGCCCTGGCCACGCGAGGAGCCTGAGACAGTCGCTGGCTTCACCTTAGCAGCCTTCTTGCCAGCAAGGAGAAGTATAACCAGCAGCACACGGGTGTGTGTGTGTGTGTGTGTGTGTGTGTGTGTGTGTGTGTGTATTTGTGCCTGTCTTGTGTTCTTATTTCCCTAAAGTTACTTTCACTGAAAATTTCCCTCAATAGTAGCACATTCATACTAAATTATGAAGGATAGACCCAAAGATTTTCCAACTCCATTAGTGCAATAACAGAAGACTTTTTAATGTTTATTTCCTGCTCAGCATGCCGGCGCTCTGTGCTAGAAGCCCGGTCCCTGGGGTGGGTTGGTCAGGGCGGTGGAACTGTTAAGTGAGAGATGGGTGCATCATGGTGACTGAGGCAGGGTCTCACTATGCAGTTCAGACTGGCTGTGAACTCACTTTGTAGCCAAGGCTGGTGTTGAATTCACAGTGATCCCCCTGCCTCAGTTTCCCAAGTGTTGGGATTACAGGCATGCACCCCCACGCCCAGCATGATAATGTTGGTTTTGCAGAGTGAGTTTGATCTGCTGAGATGGGTCTTTATAAAGTGCACTCTGCTTTGTGCTTGGCCTGGTATGATTTCCTTGCAATTTCCGGGGAGAACTCCTCTTCGGTGGCTATTTTAAACTACTGCTTGACGTTAGAAGAGATGAGTGATCCAATGGCTTGGGCTCCTTTGCTGGTCCCCTCAGGGCTCATCAGTGACACCAAGCTATGATCCCAGGACCCAGGGCCTCCCAAGCTCTGGCAAGGGACGCGGAACTTGTTCTAGTCCTGGGTGCATTTCCACAGCCTTCTTAGACGTCACTAAGTGTGAGCAGGGATAAGAAAAGTGACATTAGGCTGAACTCACTCCTGTATCTGGAGAACCACCTTAATGAGTTGACTGCTCAGAATATTCTGAGGAATGTGCTCCTCAGAGCCATTACCACTCCTCTCTTAATCTAGATGGGAGGCAGTTTTTGGAACCCACTGTCACTCTCCTCTGGGCCACATCGGGTATGTTTTGATTCAGCAAACACTGCCACTGTCAAGGTAGTAGGAAGCGCTGGAGAGGAAGTCCAGCGTGGAGCACACTGACTTGTTGATGGCCTCCTCTCTCCCCAGGGACCTAAAGACTAGTCTTACACTCCTAGATGCAAAAACACACCTTGACAATTCCCTTTAAGAGCTGGGACAGTGTGCTCATGTGCCTACAGAATGTCATGGTACTTGCTACCAGAAAAATGGTCCATTTCCACAGATAGAGTTGGCATCACCAATACATTTGTGTCTGCTTTGCTTTATGCTGAGGCAGCCGTGCTAGCATATGAATAGTTGGGGCATCCTGATGACCTCCTTTCTGTTCTTTATGACCCAGTTTATTTATTTGCTGGCTTCCCTGATTTTAGCAAAGGCCAGGACTGAGGAGTGGCCCATCAGCTGTTAGCAATGTGTCAAGGAGGCCACGGGGCCTTGGTTATACCAGGGGGTCACAGCACCAGATGTCACCCAGAGTGACTAAACATGGATTGGAAAACGAGAGGCAGGAGGCTAACTCCTCTGCTGACAATCCCATCTCCTGAGGGGACAGCTGAGTAGAGCGGACAGTTCAGTGACCACCCTTGGCCCTGCACAGACACAGGACATTTCTAGCTGCTGGAGTGGGGTAGCTGCTGGCCCACAGGGTGCTGAGGTACTGTCCCAGCCACACGTTTCCTTTCATCATCATATGGTGATTAGGTAAATGGTGCTGGAGTTTATCTCCTCAGCCCAGCCATCCTAAGGTATGGCTGCAATGTGAGACCCCCTTAGGAGCCAGTCCTGCGGGGTGGTTTGGTAGAAACAGCTGGGGAAAGCCACACTTGCAAGTGAAAGGAATACAAGGTTCTTGACCAGCGGTGAAAAGGCTATGCCTCTTCGCTTTTCTACTTCCCACAGAACCACAGAGAAAATGAGTTGTCAGTGAATGTTGGTTGAGTGAAACACACACATACACACAAACACACACCCCCACAGAGGCTGGTTCTTTAAGTGCCCGCTGTAAGGCACTCCTCAAACCTGAATGAGGCCTGACCCCGAGTAACTGTAGAAATGAGTTAAGTCTGCGTAAGAGCTTGATGGGTGAGGCTGGGGCCAAGCAGGCTCTCTCCTGTCCTGTAGCAGACTCCGTGTACTCACGCATTCCCAGTCAGACTCTGAGGCAGCCGTAGTGCACGCTCAGCGCATTCTATTTAGTTACTCATATGGGCTGCATGTGCCCATTATTGGTCATCTCCATGGGCAGGGAATGCTTTCTTCCTCATGGGAGTTCGCAGCATAGTAGGAGCTGCTCATTGCCTGCCCAGAAATTAGTCAACTGCTCTCTAGGCACTGGCATGTTATATTTGGGTATTCGGGGTGTTCGTTTAACTTCCTACCTACATTAGGCCACTTTTCATGACTCTAACTAAACACCAGAGATTGGTAACTGTATAAAGAAAGAGAGCGCATTTCTGGAGATTCATGGGGAGGTGGTGGGATTGGCTTAGACACGGTCAGGACCTCATGCGGATGGCATGAAGTTACACAGCCCAGAGGTACAAGGTGAGGCATGAAGCAGAGAGTGGAGGGCTCTCAAGTGAATCATCTCTGGGTCCCCTACAAACTGCTCTAGTCACCTCCTAGGGTCCCCTTGTCCTTCCACTCAGCCCCACCTCTAAAGGTCCCACATCTCCACCCTGGAGACTGAGACCCAGGCTCCAGTGTGTGAGTGTTTGAGGACAAGCCACGCTCTAACCACCACAGCAGCACGGTGGAGGCCTTGCTTCCACCCGCGGCGGGGCGTGCAGTTACGGTGGAATCAGGCTGTGCAGGGACTGGAGGCTGCTCCGAGCACCTCGACCACAGCGCCCCCTGTGGGCTGTGACGGAGGCGAGCCAGGAGCATCAGGGCACACTTGCTGTCAGTTCTGGATAAACATCACAAGTTAATTTTCTTTTTTTAACTCTAGGTTGCTTCACAAGTTGAAAAGAAAGAATAAACACCATCGCGTTGCGATGACTTTACCTGATTGTGTTTGATGTCTTCTGCGGGCGCACCATATGAATTCCTATACAAAGTTGAAATTCCAGTGTTTTGAGCTAAAGGAAAGCAAAAGAAAAGATTTCAAGTGAGAAAGAATGATTACGGAAACAAGTTCCTGCCCCAAACAAGCCCATTTTCTCACGAGCCATTTCAAGGGGAAGAAATGCTT
>PVJX010022570.1:0-30378 GCA_004027295.1 Dolichotis patagonum
AAAGGAAAAGGAAAAGTGTAGGAGAAAGGGATTATCTCTGAAGGAGTGAAGATCCTGTGAAAGCTAATGGGGAAGACCTTTAGCTTTTCCCAAAGGGTGACTTTTGACATGGATCCAAATGGAAAAATAAAAAACAATGGATAGCCAATCAGTTGGAACAGCAAATGCAAATACAGGAGATAGGAAAGGGACTTTGATACTTAAAAGAAGCTCCAAAAGCCTGGGGCAGGATAAGAAGAGGAAAGGCAAGAAAGTGGAAGCTGGATGTGAGCTCAGGACCAGGCTACATACAGAGGCAGGCAGCCAAGCTCCGCCGGAGAGGAACCAGCACTGCCCAGAGAAGGCCTCTGAGGCCTGGAGCACATGTTCCTGTGCTACAGACAAAACAAACACGAGTATGTATAAAACTGATGATAATGTGACATTTTTCCCATGTGTACAAGTAAAACTCTTCACTTATTTTCAAAAGTCAACAAATGCATAAATCCTCATTTCTTTTATAGCTTTAAGAATCACCAGCCCATTACTCTAGACACTTACTTTATTTCTGTCTTAAGGGGCTCAAAAAAGAAACTGAAGGAAAGGATGTATGGTAGTCGAATGTATACAACCCCCTTGAATGACTGAACTCAAAGATTACTACTTGAAGAATGATCACTTAAAACACCAGAAAAATCAGTATACTTTTGAAATAATGTTAAATAATTGCAAAATCTGAAAATGTTATAATAGTTACAATTTAATTTCCTATTAAAAAATTAAAAATTACAGTAAATCTACTGTAATGTATTCTAAATTCACTGTTTGTTTACTTACAGATGTTATGTGCAAATAAAAGATTTCTTACCACAACTAATCTACTAAAGTGGCCCAGACATGCCTCTACTGTGTTTATCTACTTGGCTAAGGCATCAATATACATTTGATATCATGCCCACAGTAAGCCCAGGAGGTTTTGTTTTGTTTTGTTTTGTTTTTACTAAAGGCCTCACTTCAGTTAAGAAATCAATAAAAATGTCAATGCCTACATGGCGAAAATTCAGAAGACTCAAACAATCCCAATCATTTGCAAAACAGAGCAATGCCAATTTGGATTATGCAAGGTCCAGTTCTGCCATTTTTCTCAATCATCATATACCTTTTTAAAACCATGAGTCTCTTCCAAATTAATTAGCTTCATCAAACTAAAATGAAAAGCAGTTTTAAAGACTAGCAAAATCTCATCATTTATGCATTTTCAATGGCATATGCTGCCAATGACTAAAGCAACTTAACTGCTTCAGTGAATCTTGTGCCATCATTTCCAGCCCTTATTGCTAGAAGTCCCAACTTCTGAAAGAAAATCTCTTACCTAAATTGCACAATTAATTCCATGGAGCAGATACAAAATTCATAATTCATTCTAAATACATCTTTCTATATATGGTTCATGTTTTAAATATTGTAACATATAACACAATTTAATAAGGTTTCCACACCATTTGATATATAAAACCAAGCAGTTTAGAAATAAAGTACATACTACAAACTTTATTTTTAAGAGTTGGGACTATAGTATTAAGAGCTTTGTATCAATATGCTTCAGGAAGCTGTGTGAAAACAAAATATCAGCATTTATAAGATTTGCTTAGATTTTACATGAAGATATTATAATGTGAGCTTAAGGCGCCACATTTAACTATGGTATATTTTACTTTCAGTTAACCTTCCCAGAAGTAAAAGCAAATTCTAAGTTCACATACAAAACTAACAACCAAAACCCCTTAGTAAGCAGAATGGCACCCTTACTCTAAGTATCAGATTGTCATTTCCATCTACTGACCCTAAGTAGGTCTTTGATTCCTCAAGTTTGTTGAGCATTTGGTTATCATGCAACTCTACACTGCCTCACTAGAGTGCAAGCTTTTTCCAAAACAGCACTGGAAATGAAACAGTGCACCAGCAGAAGGCTCTACAGGTGGAGGAAACACAAGGTCCTGAGCACCCACAGGGATGCTGGGACCATCAGCAACAGGTGATGGGCACTTATGAGAATTCAACTGGATATTACAAATATGTCATAAAGGTACTGTTCTGGGAAAACTGAAATGAACGGACATCCTACTTGAAAGTGACATTATTAGTAATATAAGTAAGTCCTTACTAAGCACCAATCATAGGAAATTCAGGTGCAATCTAAGTGTAATCTCCACTACAGGGGTGTTCCCTGATTGGCAGGCCAGCAGTTCTGGTCTATCTGGACACTTGCAACTTGCAGGTACATAGTGTGCAATCTGGAAGTTCATCCCACTCAGGTCAGTAACCTATCTATACCTGCTCACAAGGCCTGGCTCAGTCTTGCTGCCTTGAACTAAGTATTAAGGCAACTCTATGTCTTGCTTTTTGTTTCTTTCTGCGGTTGTTACAGTTCTCTGCTCTGCCCCTGTGTAGGTATGGACCCTTAACTAAACTCTGACCTGCCTGGCTAGAACAGAGTCCTTACCCACCTCCTTTCTGTAATCCTCTTATGATTGGCAGGGGTCACATGGGTAGCACATTGTGACTAGCTGGTTGGCACTGTAGTCCTGCTTATGAATGGCTCCCGTGAGATACAGCCTGGCAGACACTGGGCTGGGCACACTGCACACCCCTGAACACTGTAATTCAGATCCTCTATTCTAAGCTCATACCTCTCCCACAATCTGACCTTCGCAAATATCTCAGCAAAATTTTGCATGGATGGTTCACAAATGGGGAGTTAGGATCTGCTAGTTGTGATAATAGAGGTATACATGAACACTGTGAAGGTTATGCAGGGAAGCCCTACACAAAGGGACCCAGTTGTTTGGAGAGGATGTTGGCGGCCATGTATGAGTTCTTGAAACTGAAGCAAGAAAGTGCAATGTCAGACAACTGTCAAGGAACTAATGGCTGGACTGTTCCAATTGGTCTTCTTGACCCTATAATTGGTGAGTTTTTCTAAGAATCAAATCATGTTCCTAACCAGCTCACCTTCCTGCTCTGGTTATACGTGTGTGTATTATAGCTCTCTTTTGAATCAAGATGTAAAAACATTAGGTATGTGTGGTATTATTACTGCCATGTAACTACTGACAATCTAGGACTCTATTACAACCTTCAGTCACCTCAAAATTCAACACTCTCAAGTTCAGAAATCCTTTGAAAGATTTCTACATTGAGTCTGTGGGTTATGGCATTTAAGAAATGCATCTAGAATTACATTAACAAAAAGTTTATCTTTTAATTTAATTTCATGTATCTTCTTTTCTCCAAGCCAAATAGGATGTAAAATTCACTCAGATTTACTGGAATTATAATGGCAATATAGATATCACATTTTGTTCTCTGGAAAGAGCTGGAGTTTTAGCTGAACCTTGTTTTATTTCAATTATAAATTTGTTTTTAAAGTAATTTAGTTGTACTTTTCAAAGCATTATAGTATAGCAGTTTTTAATTTAATAAGACTGTAAAATGGAGACCGAGGACTTTTAAAAATAAGATAGGACTAGAAATATGAGAAAATCAACCTTACATAAGGCCTGTATCAATTCTTTCTGAGAAGTCTTAGCTCTTAAGTCTATGACCTTCTGACAAAATTAGGTTTCTCAATTTAGAAAATGTAATAGATTTTCCTTATAAATTAATTTTTCTTTATGAATAAATTTAAAAAGAAAATCCAAATAGAAGAAAATGTGAAGAGTAAAATCCATGACCAAGAGAAACCCACGATTGCTCCTGGAGCTGACAGACAAGCAGGATATGCCACATTATAGCTTATGTATTTCAAGCTACTTGGTACCTACTATCTGCCTAACTGCAGTTGTTCCCATGGAAAGGGGGGTGGGACAATCTTTTTGTTTTGTGAGCTATTTTCACACACCAGTGCTTTATAAGTATTATCTTTTTGAGTCCTTATCTCTGGGAAGGAGGCTCCACCATCTGACCCCATTTCAGAGGTTTGTTTGCTCAGGCAGATTAGATCCTCCCATCCTCCCCTCTCTGCTCTGTATGGCAGAAGCTGGACCTTGAGCAGACATCCTCAGATCCCAAGTCCAAAAGATGCCTGCTGGGTGATGCCCATGAGGTCCAAGCAGGGGACTGAGGCCTAGGCAGGGGGACGGGTGATGCAGGATAGTCCCCGAACCCCAGTAGAGCAAGAAAGAGAAGCTCTCTCAGCAGCTTCTCTGTGAGCTTCCCATGGTTTCTTAGTTACTTTTCTCATTGTTGAGACAAAATACCTGATACCCAAAGTTAAAGGAGAAAAGGTTTATTTCACTGTTTATAGAGGTTTCAGTCCTTAGTCGCACAGTTTCAAGGCAACGCGGCCTGGCACAGGGACATGGCAGAACAGAAACAGTCCAGAGCAAGACAGGTAGGAAGTGGCAAGAGCAGTGAGCCTGCTTTTCCCTGTTATCTCATCCAGGCTACAAACCTTCTGGGTGATGGCTCACAGCCAGGGTGGGGCTTCTGTCTCCAGTAGATCTACTCAGCCACACCCAAAATTATGCTAATTCCAATCAGGGAGCTAATTTAGCACCACACACCCTTAATCCCACTATCACACACCCTAGGTCCAACCAGCTCTGAGAAGCCCCACATATGGGTGCAGAGCCTTTGAGGGGACATCCAGATGTGAGCCCTGGGCCTCCCAACTCCAGTGTGTCTACCTTGGAGTGGAGAAAGTTTTTTGCTGTTGACAACTTCTGATGACTATAGTAATCCCATATGGCCTCTTAGTTCATCCACTGCTTCTGCTTCACTGATTCCTTTAACTAAGACCTCTCTGTTTCAGTACCATTTTTCTTATTGGATCCTGAGTGATTTGGTGATCAACACTGTAGCTGCCAAATGCCAGCTCAGGTTCTCAAGCAGGTACAGCTTGGTCCACCCCACAGGACAGCCAGACCTCAGTCCTTCCAGATCCTTAGGAAGTGGATGTGTACCCTCAGGAAGTTAACAAACCTCTTATAACCTCAGGGTCTGATTTTGTAAAATAAGGACAGTAACTACTTGCCATTATGAGTTCGGTAAGATATGAAGAAGATAAATGTGAAAGTAACGGAAAGTCTGCCTTTACTAAAATATTCACATTACAAATCCTCTAGTCTCACTTACTATAATTACTGGGCAGTGAAAAAGATGTTTACCTGAAATTAACCCTCAGTCTAATCGCAAAGATCTTTAGATCTTTGTGCAGAAACCACATAAAGCTGCCTGTTAAGAGCTCCTTGCAAGTTTACTTTGTTCTCTTACAACAAAAGGGAAGTTGGTGACGATCTGTAGCTGGGTAGGGAGTGCATCTGACCACCACAGCAGAAGCTATGCTGAGTGAGCTCAGGCAGCCCGTCAGTGTGGACCTTGAGGGAAAGACTCAGATCCCCGCTCTACTGTGACTGTGGCACCACCACTTCCCAGTTAACCAGCCCTAAACACAGACTAGCCTCCTGGAATTGGTGTGGAGTATTAAACAAGATAATACAGAAATGCCTACTGAAGGTCATGATTCTCCCAATAAACATCAAATGTAGTTAATATGGTGCATTTATTACTATTATCACCGTCGTCTCCTCCTTTAATTTCTTCTGCCTATGTCATTCCCACAAATGACAACCTCAGGTATGTTTCTCTGACCTCTTTACACACTTTAAGAATCACCATTAAACAGGGATGGCTCTCTTTTCTTGTGGCCTCTTCCTCTTCTGACTTCTAGCCTGTCTGAGAACCTAGGAATCTTAGTTTTTAGCATCACTACAACTTTTTTTTAAATCAAACTGTGAAAAGAAAACCTGTACTGTGTAGCCATGTATTTATACAATAGAGGAATAATTAGAGCACTATTAAGAAACCCTAAGCTCTGATCTTCTATCCTGTTATACTCTAATTGAGATGATCCCTTAATGTTGTTTTAACATACGTGTCTATGGGGAAAACACTGATTTACCTTAGAGTAAACACTTTCCCTTAGTGTCAGTACTCAGACACCCTTGTAGATCATTGTATCCAAAAAAGAAAAAGAAACACATAAGTAATTTAAAATTTTCTAGTATCCACATTTTTAAAGAGATTATTTTAAAAGCTGGTGAAATGAACTTTAATAATTTATTACCCCAAATAGCCAAAATACTATCATTTCAAAATTTAATCAACATAAAAATATTTAGGTTTTTTTTAAAGTAGAGATGTTTTCTTTTAATATTAAGGTTTTGAAATCCATAATAGTTCACATTTACAGTATATTTCAATTTGATTTTTTTAATTAAAACAATTTTTTTTAGTACTGGGAATCAAACTTAGGACCTTGTGCTTGCCAGGCAGGTGCTATGTCACTGAGTTACCTCCCCAGGCCCTAGCACATCTCAGTTTGGACCAATCACACTTCACCCCAGAGGTGGCTAATGTGTCAGCTAGTGCAGGTCTAGACAATAAGCTTTTTAGGGGCAGAACTTAACCACATTTTAATTCCAGATTCTCCTTGTTTCTAGTACCATGCTTAGCCCAAAGCAAGAACTCAGCAAAAATTCATTGAACTCAGCAATGAATAACTTGGAAGGGCTATCACATACAAATGTAAGTAAGGCCAATCTACATTCTTTAAAAAAATAACATTTTGTGAGTCTTATACTTCAAAAAATTATAAATGGACACCACTGCTAAAATTTCACACTCATCACAAATCACCTTCCAAAGTCACAGGATCTGTAAAGAGAAAGTAAGGCTAATCTTCAAAAAGAAGAGAGAAAAATACAAAAAAGAATTCATTTCTACTTTAATAATGAACATAACAAATTATTACATTCTATTTTTAAGTGACCTCAGATGTCTGATATTATGTAAGAAGCTATAACATATGCTAGGACACTGACATAACTTGGAAAGAAGTCAAAAACTACTATCACAATTAGGTAGTTTATGAAAATGATGCCTTTTTTTTTCCTTCAGTGTTACTAAAGTGCTTGAAACTTTAAAGGCTAAGCAAATGCAAATTACATTTTGTTTTTACCTAGTTGATACAAATCAACTTGCTCAGTAAAGATAACTACTTGAAAATAATTTATAGTTTTGAAACCCACAAAATTACACTGTTTGTAGAACTATAATACAGGTAAAAGCAAAGGACAGATGTTAGCTCCTTTCAATCTATGGAACAGAAATAATGAATACTAAGTTTAGTGGAGCAATGGACCCTGCTGTCCACTGAGAGACCACCAGACAACACTCGCCCATCAAGGATAGCTCATGAAAATCAAGAGGCAGTCCGTTCTTCTCAAGAAAGGGAAATGGTCACCCTCAACAAAAACTGTATAAAGTTGCAAAACACTTGGTGTGTCTTAATTAAGGTTGTGAAATTATCTTCTAAGGAAGTCAATTTGTCCTAAAGGTATTTAGAAGAGAGCTGGGGGTGGGTGGTGCTAGGAGAGCTTTCTTCTTCACCATGATAAGACTGGTTTTTGTTAGTTTTAAATACACTGTGGCCAAATGGATTAAAAGAAAAAAAGCATCTTTTCCTCTTCAGTGTGCCTGGCTCTGCCACTCAAGCCCCTGTCTACCAAAGAAATGGGGAACTAAATTCAACCAATTCTAACACAGTGCAGAGAGAAGACGCTATGGTAGTAGTTACCTTTTTGTCTTTAATGAAAAATCCTTATTTAACTAAAACTTGATTTCTTCAACCTAGTAGAATTTGTTAGATCCCAGGCCTGATAAAGACATGGTCCTGCAGGTTAATAATAAAATACCAACATTCAGCTAGTCCTTTTACATTTTTATCATCAAAATCCTCATGAAACACAGCTAATAGTGTCAATTGGCATACTACGTTGCTTGCAAAATTACTATATTTAATTTTCAATTTGAATGAAAGCTGTTTGTGCTGTCCTTTTACATGATGCTAAATTGTTTTACCCTTCTTTTCTGCTTTTTCATTTTCTTTAATTTTCTTTTATTTCTTTGGGAAAAAAAAGAAAAGAAAATACGCAATATAGTAACCATTGTTAAATTTCTTTCATTCTGTTGTGAAAACCTAGATTGATCTTGTTTTGAGTTTGCTGTTGTTTATGCCTTTTGCTTTTTGTTCTTCTTTTCTTCTTTTTTATTTTTTTTAAATAAATAAAAAAACTTTTCACAATGGTAACTATCAACTTTAGACTTTGGGGAAAAAGAAATACAGTATACGTGAGTCAAAGTTTATATTATTACTTTTTAAAAGATACTAGAGTTACAATCAGTTTACTTTTCTCTGGAGGTAGGGTTTGTCTCTTTAGTCTTTTACAAAATTTTTGATATATTTTGAGTTACATTTTGTGTCAGTTTTTCACATATTGTCTAATTCTAATCACAGATATTTAAGCTGCCATGTAGCCAATAAATGCTTTTCAGTAATTTAATAGTACTATAAAAATGACAAGTCTCATACTGCTGACAACCTGCCACTTGCTGGAATAATTAAGTTCTACCTTAACACATGACTTTCATTCATTTTGCAAATGTTTATTGACTAGTTGCCACACACCAGACGTTACAGGGCCTAAAATTACCAAGCAGAACTTATCTCTTGCTCTGGCATCAGTGCCGGAGCCGCCTAGCAGCACAGCCTTTCTGCATTTGAACAAATGAATACAGGAAGACAAGGAGCAGGGCCACACCTGGGTAACAGAGCCGCCACTTCCAGCTCCCCTGCTAGAAGCACATGACTTTAGACTACTAGATTTGCCCTCTGGGATCATTACTATCTTTCGTTACATATGGTAATAACTTATTCTGCAGGGGTGCTGTGAGAGTCAAATTAAATAATGAAGGTAAAGGGAAAAATCTGTCAAGCAGGCTTCATAAATGTCAGACTTCTTCCTCGCCTCTTAAAAAATATACAGCTTTCTATGGTAAGTTAACATTCTATTTCTAAACGATACAGACAAATTATAAATCTTAAACATGTGTTAGATTTACCACATATTCAGCACTTCTGTATAAGGGATCTTGGTAACCTGAGGGGCCACCACCAGCTTGAGCCCCCATTCTTACTCTCTTTGACAGGTGAGCCTTTTTTAGTCAAATGTCAGGTTACCACACGTTCTTTTTAAACCAGTAGAACTGTCCTCAAAACAGGAGCTAAAGCACACCCAGGGATGAGGCTGCTGGGGTTCCCAGAGCTGTGGGCTCAGGAAGGAACCAGCCGAGTGACCCACTGGACAGGTCAGGCCCAGGTAAAGGCGATCGCATGCATCGCCTTGTCTGAATCCCATGCTACTTTCCTGGAGGCCTTAATTCCCACTTGCTACAAAGACACCCAGCACTGGGGAGGCTGGGGAGTTGCCCACCTCAGTAACAAAGATAAAAGCTCAACACTGCCAACACTGGCCAAGTATAATGTTTACCTCAGAGCTAAGACAGCCTATTCTATGTTTTGTACTGTAGTATTTAGTCTTAATTCAAAAAACAATTATTAAGCACCAGGAGCCAGATACTATGAAAGTACTAAATTCCAAAAAACCTTACTGTAGAGTGAAGATGGCAGAAATAAAGTTTCAAAACTACATGATTAGAAGTTAACACAGGAGTGTGACCTGGTAGCTATGCACCCCCTAAGTAAAGCCATAATTCCCAACCTAAAGGTTCACAGAAACCTTCCCATGAACCCTTGAGATTATGCAGAGGTCAAGTTACTACACCTCTAACAATGAGAAGTAATGAGATGACTTTCATGAAAAATTTTCTGCAAACCATGCAATCATATGTTCAGAAATCAGAGAAATTAACACTCTTTCATTTGTACCTCAGAAAAAGTTAATCTTAGTTAGCTTTTTTTAAGTACTTGTAATCTATTTATCCCTAAAATTATTAGGGATTGGTCTGATTCTTAACTAACAACTCTCATATCATAACCTTTATAGTTTTTTACTGGTGACATCCTCTACATCAATTACAAACTATCAATTAATCTCATTTTCTATTTTATGGAGATCAGAAGCCAAGTAGATTAACTGAAAGAGGTAAACCCTGAGAAAAGTCACATAAAAACAAAAATTAACACTCCTGCTCACAATGAAAACCTCATAACCAAAGACCCACAGAAATTACTTATTACTTAATAATATCTTACTTCTCTCAAAGTCTAGACGGTCACAACCAATTGCAAGTCTAATACATAGACTCACTAAGTAAAGAGATGATAAAATCATAAAAATAGCTAGTGCTAAGTTATTTCTATTCTTAAAATTGTTAGGCTCTTATTTCATCTTTAAACACATCATTGTTTTTTTAAAAATTAGGTCTACTTAGAGAAAGTACTTTTTACTAAAACAGGAATCAATACTTGTCTGTAAAGGCTGATTATTTAAGCTTTGCATCTTAGAAATGAGATGTACTCTCTACATATTCAAGAACCAAAAAGTGTAATAGCATGGTTGCTGGCAGAATAATAAAATGATCTCATTTCCTGTCTTGGGTATAAATAATAATTTACCTAAATGGCTGCAAATAAATAGCTTTCATATTTGACTAAGCACATAATATTTTTCTGTATACAGTTTGCTGCTGACCCACACTGAAATACAAAATCATTACACTTGAAAATATGACTGTAAAAATTAAAGTCTTAGGCATGTCCCCTGTTAAATAAGGAATAAGAATCTGCTCAAATGTCATAAATGTTTCAGAATACTTTTCTGGATAAAGTAGAAGAGATTTGCACATGAGAACATTTCTGTCCCTATTAAAATCCCTTGAGTTTCAAATCATCATAATTAGCTTTATAAAGCTACTAAATTTAGCAGTGCACAATTCTTGCTACCATATGTGATTAGAGCATAGACACTAATGCTCTTATCCCATATGGGCTTCTACAAATCACTTGGCTCTGCTTTGAACCATGGCTACAAATTATAGACTTTTAAACTTGGTTAATCATTTTATAAATCCATACAGAGTTTTCAACTTGGTTAGTCATTTTATAAATCCAAAAGAGAACAGATTAGACACTGGGTAAATGATGACAAGTTGAACCCTGAAGAACACCAAAAATAGTCCCTTAACAATAGCTCTGCTAGATATATGTTTGAAGAAAAAAAACTGTATGTACTAATGAGCATGGCTAAGTGCAAGAGATGAAACTGAGAACTTTTTCAAAATGTTCCTTGAGTGCTTGCTTTGGCAGCACATATACAAAATGTTCTTTGATATATCAAAGATTTAAAGACAAAAATATACTACTGCTATGGAGGAATAGATCAAACTAGAACTTTCTAATAGTATATTAACCAATTATTATTTACATAAACTACAAGAAGATTTGTGTGGAGCCACAGTTAAAATAATAAAAATATACCCACGAAGTAAGGTTTATTTTTGTCATTAGTGAAAAACAAATTTTGCTTCTAGAAACCTCTAGGAATGTGTTTCTTTCTTTCTTTTTAAAATAAAATCTACAGCTGTAGAACAACTTCTTTCCACTGAGTAAAAGAAAAAGAAGAATTTGAGAATGGAGCAGGTTCAGTACTGTCAGGAAATCACATCCCAAAGCCAGGTAGTGTCACTGCATGCCTACAATCCCAGAGCTCAGCAAGAAGAGGCAGGAAGATCACCACAAGTTTGAGGCCAACCTGGGCTAAACAGTGAGTTCAAGACAAGGCTGCACTATTGCAGTGAGACCCTGTCTCAAGATAAAAGTCATATCCCACTGTACCAAGGGGTTCCTCAGTAACGAAAGAAAGAGAGAACACAACTACTAGACACTAGATACTAAATTAAATGAGGAAGGCCCAAGCAACATATCATACCAATCCGTTTCTGATTCTTGCATCTTAGTTCAAAACAGCTGGACAATGCTTTACTCAGAGGTAAGCATTGCTGCTGGGCTTTATATACATTCCTGAGTAACTTCATGGATGATGGCAAACCCCATCCTTCCACTCAAATGAACAAAGACCTCACAGAAGCAAAAGAAGGCAAAAACTGTAAGCCTATGACTACTGGCTCAGAAGCCCTCACAGAATTCTAAGAGGGATAAACCATCCCCAAAAGCTTCCAAATACCTAGCAAAATGCCAAAGTGACAGAAAGGACAAAGGGTAAACAAAGTAAAAAGACAACAATGAAAAACAAATCTTAATTTTATAATTTGGAGAAAGATCTAACTGATTATATTCACTACCATTGGACAGACAGACATGAGTTGTCTCCTAATTGCCACAAACTTGTCTAATGGACTCTGGGTTTTCAGATATAAGCATTTATGTTCTCTGTTTCACAGTCCTCTTTGCACCACTTCTGTGAAGATAACTATTAACCAGAAGACATATTTTTAGCAATGTGTGCCCTGCTTACTCACAAAGACTGTGAGTGGCTTTGGCTACAGCATCAAAGTGGATACTTTAAAATGAAGAAAGCAGAATCTCTAAAAGGAGTTTGTGAATGAGACATCATCACACTCCTGAGGTGAATAAACTTCTGTAGTTAGATACTGAATTTCTGTGTCAAACAAATCACAAATGGCACATCTTTTATCATCCAGCAAATTAAGCATGCAAAAGTATTTGCAGAGACTTTTAAAAGCAAATTCAAGATGTAATTCATTACATATTTCTTGCATAAAGAGCACTGTGAAATAAAGTGATGGCAACTATCTCTAAGGCAAGAGAACCTCAAAGATGTAAAAGCCAGTAATTAAATTAACCTTCTGCTACAATCTCTCACCACAATGCAAACAATTATCATTCAAAAGATGTCCCTCCAGACATGAAGACAGAACAATTACAACTGAGCTAAATAATCACTCATTGGCTACTTCATTGCCACTTTAAACTTCAATCAACCTCTCACTAATAGTTAAATAAATTACTATTCCTTTCTGAACAATGAAAATGAGGATGGAACCACAATTTTAGTCATGAGATTAATATTGGCTCTTTTTCCAAACCTTCAATATGAACCTTTAAAGTATGTCAGATGAGATTCTGAAAAGCAAAAACTAACTGATGTAGGATTCACTTGAATTAAAAAGGATGGTCAACTGGAAAAAACATGTATTTTTCATTTTTGCTACTTGATCAATATTTTTCAACATTACAGTATTCAATATACATATTTCCAAAAAATAAAAATTATGAAAAGCATAACTGAGAGTTGACAAAGTAAACTAAATTTCAAATAGAGTTCATATACGCAAAACACCATGGGACAAGAGAGGAATATATGTCCTTGAAGACTAACAGAGACAACAGTTCATGTCTTTGATTTAACTGTGGTTTTTATTTAGCAAATAAATGTGGCTTATAATGTATAAATCTCAACATCCCCTGCTATTGAAGTATCAGTCAAATTTAGAGATTAGTATTTGAGCTTATAATGGTCCAAAGGCTTATTTTCCTGAAGTCAATAGGCAACAAGAATAACAAAACAAACTGCTAGTCCTGTGAATGTGTAAAGATTCCAAAATTAAGACTTCGCTATTCTTTAGAATTATTTTTTCTTGACAATTACGCTCTTTTGGCAAATATCTCTGCCTCTACTGAAAATGCTAAAAAACAAAAAGGGTTGATTAAAAGAAAATTACACACGAGCTTCCTATGTGTTGGCAAAGGGCAAGCGCCTCCTTCCTCACTGCCAATGAAACTTCCCTAATGTGAAAGACTCATTTTCAGTAAGTCTCCATCATTTACATTTGTTGCTAGGATTCTGGGCTTGTTGCACTGACACAATGTCTTCTGGCATCTGAGCGTGCCAATGCCTCTATGGTGAGAAAAACTAATGAGCTTATAAGAATGTCTTTACATCATTATATCCCCAAGAACACTGTAGCTGCCAGTACTCTCCACAGTTAGAACATTCTTCTCCTTTTCTGAGGTGATAGTTAAGTCTAGATCCAAACTCATTGAACCGCAAAAGGAATGAAGGCAGGCTCTAGGTCTCTACCCATTATATCTTTTCTGCTTCCTTCCTGCTCTCATCCTCTGCGACTAGGAGTTCCAAAGTAGCAGCTCACTGAAATAGAACTGTGAGTAATGGGAAAAATAATAAAGTTTCAGATGGTTATTGCTGGCTATCAGAGGAAAAAAAAAAAACCTTTAACCAGTTTGTATTGATGAAAATGGGACTCACAGATAAAGACTGTGCACTTGAATAAATTTTAATGTCTTGCAGTCACTTATTTTAAACCTTCAATTGCATTTTCAAAACTGTTCTCTTAACAAGAGGGCAAGTTGTCATTTCTTCTTCTATCCTCTGACTGCAAAGCTTAAGATCATCCAGAAACTGGATAATCAGCTCAAAATAATTCATTGGCTGAATAAATTCTTAACATCTGCATGGCTTTGTCTCTGAATGTGTTTACCCAAAATTCAGATGCTGAAACCTAATCCCCAATGCAGTAACATTCTGAGGTGGGGCCTTTAGGGTATGATTAGTGCCCTTACAAAGCGTGTGTGTGTGTGTGTGTGTGTGTGTGTGTGTGTGTACATAAAAAAAGCAAAGGGAACCTTGAAGGATTCTTCTACATTTGAGTAAGCAGCCAAAAGGCAATAATGTGACCTCTGAAACTGAAGGCAGCCCTTCATCAGACACCAAATCTGCTGATGCTTTGATCCTGGATTTCCTTGCCTTCAGAACTATGAAAAATAAAATTCTAAAGCATATAAGTCACTCAGCTTATGGCACTTTGTTATAGGAGCCCAAATGGATTAAGTTATGGGTCAAACACAAGTTTTACTTCATTACTGCCTGTGAAGACCTAAGCAGGGATATAATCTGGAATGAGACAGAGACTCTATTCTCAGTTCACAGACCGAGGTTATAAGAAATACACAAACGCTGTGTCTGAAGAGAGGTTTATGGAGGCCTGTGATGTTCTGAACACAGAGAAAGTCTATGGAATAATGGATCCAAACAGGTAAAAATGGAAGGAACTGACAAGAAAGGACATTTTTGGTAGGAACATCATCAGAGTAAAAACGCCCTATGAAGAGCAGCTTCAGTGCAGGCTGTGGGAGAAGAACAGAGAGAACTAAGGTGGGAAGGTAAGAACGACTAACTATAGGAACTATGAATGCCAGCAGAGAGAAAGCATTTAAAGGACTACGTTCTAGGGTGATCTAAGTTGAAATCATTTCCCTTTAATATCGGGGTGGGGGAAGATTACAAATCATAATGTAAAACTGTGAAACAATTCCCTCAACTAATACATAACCAATGGCTTTTCCAACACCTATTACAGTGTCTGCATGAAGACTTTAGTATTTTTTGAATGAATAATGTCTATAATGTAACAGATTTGGTACTATGGTCTGAGACAGATTTGGTACTATGGTCTGAGACACCATGGATCTACTAAGATGAACAGACACAAATTATACCCTTAAAGTGCTTCCGACTATAAAGGTGGGTTTCAACCAAGGTTGGGACTCCAGCTGGTACCAATGATTGCAATCTTTGTAGAACATAGTGATCAAAGATAAGTCAACTGCTGAAAGGTCAATAGAAGAATCCGTTTTCAAGAAGTAGCTAAAAGAAAGTAAACAAGCTCTCAAACCAGGGGAACACTCTCTTCTCCTCCATCTCTCCACTCTGTACATTTATGCAAGGAAAAGAAGTTTACCTAATTAACTTCCTTCTTTTAAGAAATGACAATAGTCCCTGGGCATTGTTTTCACGGTTATTTTATGGTGTCAACTGTTTATGTGTCAATGCGGTGTCAACGGTTATTTTTATGATGTCAATTTGGCTGTATTCTAATGTACAGCTATAGGTTTTGTTGGTCAAACATTAGGTGTTGATATAAATATATTTTTAAAATATGACCAATGTTTACAACAAACTGAATTTAAGCAAAGTAAATTAGTTTCCATAATGTGGGCAGGCCTTGTCTACTCAGGTGAAGGCCTTAACAATAAAGACTGAATCAGTAATGTTACTGGATACAAAGTCAACACTCAACAATCAATAGCATTCCTATACACAAACAACAAACTCACTGAGTGAGAAATAAGAGAAGCCACACCCTTCACAATAGCATCCAAAAAATGAGATAGTTAGGAATCAATCTAACAAAGGAAGTAAAAGATCTATTCAGGGAAAATTATAATACCCTGAAAAAAGAACTTGAAGAGCCTCTCAGAAAATGGAAAGACATTCCCTGTTCATGGACAGGAAAAACAAATATTGTGAAAATAGCCATTCTCCCAAAATTATTATACAGATGTAATGCAGTCCCCATCAAAATACCACTAGTATATCTAAAGATCTAGAGGAATCACTCCTAATATTCATCTGGAACCAGAAAAGACCTAGAATAGCAAAGGCACTTCTGAGCAACAAAGACAAGGCAGGAGGTATCACAATTCCTGACTTGAAGTTATACTACAAAGCTACTGTAATAAAATCAGCATGGTACTGGAATTAAAAACAGACCTGAAGATCAATGGAATAGATTAGAAGATACAACTACAACTACAAACAAATTCAGCCCCCTTATCTTTGATAAAGGGGCCAAACATATTCACTGGAAGAAAGATAGTCTCTTTAATAAATGGTGCTGGAAAAACTGGCTCTTCATAAGCCAGAATCTAAAAATAGACCCATGCCTATCACCATGTACTAAGCTAAAGTCAAAATGAGTCAAAGATCTAAACATTAAAACAGAATCACTAAATCTGCTGGAAGACAAAGTAGGTAGAAGTCTTGCAGACATGGGGGTAGGTAGAGAACTCATGAACAAAAATCAAACCACACGGGAAATACTTCACCATCTTATTAAAAAGTTTTTGCATATCAAAATAAATCTCCAACAGAGTAAAAAGGAAACCAATGAATTCTGAAAAAATCTTAGTGAACTGTCCCTCAGACAAAGGACTTCTGTCTAGAACATATAAAGAATTAAAAAATATCAGACCCCCAAATTTAAAGACCCAATCCAAAAATGGGCATCTAAGATGAATACACAGTTCTCAGATAAAGAAATACAAATGGCAAATAAATACATGAAAAAGTGTTCAGCATCATTGGTCATTACAGAAATGCAAATTAAAACCACAATGAGATTCCATCTTAATTCAAAAATAATGGCCAGGATAAAGAAAACTATCAACAACAAATGCTGAAGAGGCTGTGGGGAAAAAGGAATTCTTCTGCACTGTTGGTGGGAGTGCAGACTGGTACAACAACTGTGGAGGTCAGTCTGGAGGTTCCTCAAAAAGCTAGGACTGAAAGTACCATTTGACCCAGCTATTCCACTGCTAGGCATATTCCCAGAAGATCTGAGAACATCATACCACAGTGATATATGTGCACCCATGTTTATAGCAGCACAATTTGTAATAGCAAGATCTTTGAAACAACCTAAATGCCCAGAAACTGAGGAATGGCTAAAAAGATGTGGTATTTTTATACAATGCAGTACTACTCAGCTATAAAGAATGATCACATTGAGATATTTATAAATAAATGGATGCAACTTGAGACCATACTCATAAGTGAAATAAATCAAACTCACGAGTAAATATATTGTCTCTATAGGGTAAGAAATGGTAGGAGTACATAAGATACAAAATCTTCAATAAATACAGTGAAAGTGTAAGAATAATATCTCAGGGAAAAGGAGGAAAAAGAAAAAGGAAGGGAAAAGAAACAATATCGAAATTTGTATAAATACACAGGATAGCTAAGATGATTGTGCTACAAATTCTATAAGTTCATAGAACAAAGCAGTTAATATGCATAGGATTGGAACAATTTTGCATGCTTGTGTCAGATGACCTGAGGAACTCTTAAAGATCACTATGTAAAATACCAACCTTAGTTCTGTTCCTACTATTGTGTTTTGAAGGCCTATATCGTTATTGTTTTGGGCTCTTTGCTATTGTTATTTATTTGCCTTTTTTGTTTATTTTTCTATTAATGTTTTGTTTTGTTTTTCCCTCTAATGCAGAAAGGATAGGTATACATGTAGAGGCTTATACATGCCTAGAACTTCTGCTAAACAGTTTGTGAGAATAAATTATATTATGTGTGATGAAATGCACAGCTACTTTGAAGAAAAACAGACATTATGGTATCCGTTGCTGATTCCATTATCATCATGCTGTGAAATCCAGTAATGCTTCTATTCTTTGTTCAGAGTGGTTTCAGTCTGTTTTGTATTGTTTAATTTCAACATACTTGAAGGTATGGATGGCTATTTTGAAGAGAGCAAGAGACATTATGGCAGCCATTATTAATTTTCATATTTTGGTTTTGAAGGCCCATAATGCCTTCATTACCCTGTTCTGATCAGTTTTATATTATTTTGATTTGTATGAATTCAGTGTGTGTGAAGATACAGACAACCAATTAGAAGAAAACAAGAGACATTATGGAAGCTACTGTAGATCTCCTGTTATCTTGCTTTGAAATCTGTGTCACTTATATTGTTTTCTTCTGATCTGCTTTGTTCTGTTTTGTTATGTTTAGTTTTACCCCTTTTTTAAAATAACAATAAAGACTGAAGTCTTTCCATGAAGGAATTATTCTGCCAGACAGCAATATAAAAACTCTGCCTTTCAATTTAGGACTGAAACATCAACACTTACTGTAACCTCCAGCCTACTATCAGCTTGTCCTATAGATTTTGGATACAAATGCATGAATCAATCAGTTCATTTAAAAATTTCTCTGTTGGCCAGGGATTGAACTCAGTGGCATAAGTGCCTGCCTGGCATAAGTGCAAGGTTGTGAGTTCAATCCCCAGGACACACACACACACACACACACACACACAAATCTCTGTCTACACTAACACACACACACACACACACACACACACACACATCCATTCTGTTTCTCTCTGGAGAAACCTAATACAACTGTGAACTGGATTATGCTGTCTTAGTTCCTTTCATGTCACTGGAACTCAATATCTGATACCTGTAACTTAAACAAAATAGAGATTTATTTTGGCTTTCTTTATAGAGTCCATAGTTCCTGGCAGGCAGGAAAAAGAAACAGATTAAGGGAAGAGGAAGGAAGATACACTTTTCCTAGTCATATCCCCAATGCCTACATTCTTCAAAAAGGTTTTACCTCCCAACACCACATTTAGCTATAAACTCATCAGTAGACTAATTCATTGATGAGTATGATAACCCCTGATCCAATCAGTTCCCAAAAGCCCAACCTATAAACATACAAGGCTTTTAGAGGACATTAGCCTCTTACATAACTACCCTCCTTTTTCTTAATAGCTGGTTGAAATGTCCATTTTGTTTCCTTGCCCATATCTTTCTCAGTCATAATCACTAGGATGGATAAGGTTCCGCTCTCTCCTATTTTCCCTACCAGTTCTTTCCGAATCACAGTCTGCTCCAGCAAACCTAATAGAGATTACTACCCAGCCACACCAGTCACACACGAGTCAAAGAAAACCAGGCTTCCGGAGAGACAGGTAGCAGCTTCCTTGCTGGGAAATGGGGTCAGAAAAAGTTTGCTATCCCAATGGCTGGGCATGGCACCCAGGATGTGCTGCCCCAAGTACTCAGGAGTTTGGACTAGCAGTTTCTTTGTCCTGATTCAGTCATTTTGCACTTCTGCCTGACTAGCCTCCAGTCTTCATCAAGGTAATCTCAAAGACACTACAATTTCAGAAGGTGGCAAAATGGATGCAGCTGGTCCTATTGATATGCTCCTCAGTTCAGTAAGAGTGCCACCATGCATTTGCCAGAAGCCCAGGAACATTTCTGACCAACACATCCTTCCCATGATGCTGCTTCCTAAATCTCAAACTTACCCACTTCTTCCTTTCCACCACCATCAACATACTGGGGTTTCTCAAAGGACCAGCCCTGCCCTGCAATCCATCTCCGCTATGGCCATGGGATCTGATCTTGATGCCTGTCTGCTTAAAGCCCTTTAATGTTTCTCCTTCCCTCTCTATTAAGATGGTCCATAAGGTCCATAAGGTCTGTAAGGACTGTTCCCCACTGCCTCCCTCCTCATGTCCTGCCTCATCCTCCCCACCAACATTCACTCTGGTACCTTCCAAACTTCATCATCTACTGGCCCTTTGTCTATGTTGTTCTACTTGTCTAGAATATCTTTTCTCCTTTTCCTCACTTTGCTTAGTTTCAGATCAATTGTCTAAACCTGGGTATTTATAGTAAGGTTTACATGTTTCCATAATACCATGTATCAGTCCTGTCTGACATTTACCATTGTCACAATGTAAAATTTATTTCTCTTATTATGTGATAGATATTTGCCCCTCCCAATAGACTATAATCTCCCTGAGAGCAAGATCAGGACCATTTCTACTAGCTAGTATCTACCACAGAGTAGGATACTTGGCAGGAACTAAATAAAATTTGCTGAATGAATCCATATATGAAAGTTATGAGCTCAAGGTCACAATAGTGATGGCAGCAGCAGTGACTGAAGCAGTGACTCAGGTTGAAATTCTTTTTATTTAGAAATGGCCCTGTAATTCTTTTTCACACCAGTTTTTATTTTTCACAACAGTTTTAATTGTGTTTGCTCTCTTCACGCTAGAACTTCCTATATAAAATTTTTACAATATCAAGTTTCATCAGTACTAGGCAATGCCCCCCAGGGAGGGTAAGGATTATAAAATATCAGTGAAGAGACCCATTCCTTTAATTGTCTTTTACTAATTATTTATAGTACATTATTAAAAATAATTGACTGAATTATTAACACCGAGGAACTACAAAAACATAAGACATAAACATGAAAGAAACTTGGGAAATTAGCTCTTAGATGGGCCTCCTGATGGCAGAGAACTGACAGCATACAGAGCAGCTCAGGTTAGCCATCATTCAAGAACAGAGCTGCCTCATACCTACCAGACCTACCCAAACATCTCTGCTAGCCTGGCACTCCATTTCAAGACTAAATCAAGTGGATAATCTCTAAAATAAATCTTCTTTAAGATGATCTTTTTTATACTATCCTTTGTTCTTTAGTCAACAAACCTTCCATTCCTTATACACCAAGAGGAACATGTACACCAAGGGAACTGCGACCCTCATCTGCCCCAGGCTTCTATGCGCCTTGAGAATCCCATGGCCTATGTGGACCCTGGATCATTGCTGACTGCCATTTACCCTGCTCTTTAGTCCCAGATTCGCCCGTCAGGGGCACCCTAGAATACTACCAACATGGCAAGCAAATAAAGCCCATCTGAACAAAGTGCTGCTCCTCAAACTGTGCCACCAGCACCAGCACCTTTTCTTGTCTTGAGCCACAGATAACTTTGTTTCCTACACCCCCAAGAAGGCCAAGACTCTTCAAATTCCTACATGGGGCTTCATGTATTCTTTATTTTCCTCTACCTCCTTCCCTATCCTACCACCCTCAGTGTTACCTAACGACTTTATTTCTTACTTGACCTAGAACATAGAAAGTACCAGACAGGAATGCTTCCTTAGTTCCCAGTTTGCCTTTTCAGCTGCATTCTGGCTGCAAGTGCTACCCCTCAATAGTCTGAGGCTAATACCCCTATTTGTGCTCTGGACACCACTGCCTTCACACAGCCTTCAAAGAAACATCACTCTGTCAAGTATTTTTGACACTCAGTCTTCCAAATCTTTATCTTCCACCTTGCCACCAGCACTTTCCTTCAGCATTAGACTTCCTCCAATCTTTTCTTCCATTTGAAAAAGTTTCTTTGACTTCATGGCCCACACTTCAACTTTATATTGACCTGTTTCCACAGTAAACTAAGCTCTCAGAAGACTAGTGACTATCTTATTCTTTGTCGTATCTGATTGCCCAGCATGGCCCACACGTGTATAAATTAGTGCTGAACATATGAGTAGAATATATGGAAATGTGTAGTGGAAGGCATTTGTTATAAGAACACCAGCTGCTACTCCCAGCCTCAAGATTTACTAGGAGTATAAGCAGCTCATAATTTCCTGTTAGTGTCAGTTGTGAAATGAAAGTTCTGCTAGGGCTATCTCCAAGGGGAGACATATCTCCCCTCTTCTAGCATTAACACTCAGTGACTCCAGAACTTCATGACATGAAACATTAGGTTTAAAAACTGTTGCAAGGACAGTGGCAGCCTCTCATCTCCACTGAAACAGAACACCATATACTTTAATGGCATATATTTCATTCAGAAAACCTCTTGATTTTCTTTTTAATTCTAAGAATGTTAGGTCCTAGTGAATGCCATTAGCAGAAACCCTAGATAATTTGTTCAATATATATGATTCAATGGTCTGAAATCTTATTTCCTTTTAAGTTTTCTCAACTTGTTAAGTATTCAAATGGTAATGCCTCAAAATTATTAACCACTAAGCATTTATTGAAACTATCCTCTGTATATTAGCCTCAGAAGAAACAAAGAGAAAAAAAGAAAAAAAAAGGAACAGAGAAGGGAGTGAGATATATTTTCAGACTCAGGAAGCTTAAAGTACAATTAAGAAAATAAGATTAAAATATGGTAAGAAATGGTAGAAAATAGAAAAGCTGCAGCAAAAGCTTTCATGGCAAGATGAGTCTTACACCAGATGATTTATTTATTTGTCCATACACAAGAAATGAATGTATATGTAATATTCAATTAAACTATGGGACACTTGACTTTCCAAGTCATTGATTCAGAGACTAGTGGTCCCCAAAAGTGAAGTAGGACTTAGAATGGAGTGAGCAACCAACACAAGGAGGACTTTTGGAACTGAAGCTGCAGCTGACTGGATCTTAGGTAGAGTTGGAAACAAGTGAGTGGGAAACAGAAGGAAAGGAAAACAGTCCTGAGAGTCAAGTACAAGAGCTACAAACGGTATCACAGCAAACAAGGAATAGCTGGATGATTAATGCTTCAGTACATTGGTGTTCAGGAAGTGTCACAAGACAGTACCATCTGAGGGATTAGGACAGGAGTCAGAAGTCCAGCAAAGCAGAAATGGACTAGAGTGGTGACACTGTGCTGGGAGAGCTGACATAAAACAGCATATGACTCTTACATGTTAACATGGTGGGTTGATTTACTGGCAATATTTAGATATTTCAGCTAAATCACTGTTTACATTTGGCATTATTTACAAAGATTAGAATGATGATGGTGATTTGCTGAAGCAAAGGAATCTAACTGGCTATTTTTATGGAGGAGATGACTTTCACTGGAAGAATAACAGGTGCTCAAGATAGAAGGAGACTGTAGTGGGACAGCTAATTTAAAAAATTCTGAACACAGATGGGACATAGCAATGACAGGCAAGTTAAGTATGCAAGGCTAGGACCACAATGAAGAAGGTGATAACAGCTGCCTATACGAACTCTCCAAAGGAAAATATCCACAGAGAAGAGTATGAGCATGAATACCGACATGCGATGAATGCTTACAGCCAGAAAGCATAAGGAAAAGTAACTAGCGCAGTAAGCTGGGAAGAATGAGCTATGAAGAGAATTAAGATGGACAACGACAGGAACTCCAGGAAGGAAAACAGTCCTCATTTTGGAAAGCCTAGAGACAGCGGGCATGACCTGCTCAGTCAACATAATTTGTAGTAAAAAGTTATAAAAAAGAACAGGAGCCAAGAGCCACTGAAAAATGGGTAGGGAGTTTGAATTTAGGGAGAACCACCAAAGATTCTGGAGACAATAAAGACAAACATGGAAGCAAAGGCTGGAAGAGCAAGAGCCAAAAATTAGCACTAGGGTGTGGGAGACAACTCCAGCGACTCCCTTGGAACTCAAAACAATTACTGTGACTTTAATTATTTGGAGACACATTTCCTTATCCTGATATGTAAAAAGCTTGCCAGGGTATTTCCTACTTTCCTCAATTGGCTCTAAGCATTGCAAATAAGGCTAGCTGAGGTGCTAACATGCAATTTCAATAGCCAACAGACAGTCCTGCAAAGTGTTCTCCATACAATACAGATAGGCACAGGATGGGAGCACGAGCATGGGAGATGTTAGAGCAAATAGCTCCAGGAATGTCAACTGGGTATGAGTCTCAAGATAAGAGGCTATGACTCCCCAGGCCACAAGAGTTTGCATATCAGAACTGAAGGCATAGCCCCCCCAAAACAATTCCATTGCTACCTAAATTGGATTATGTAAATTGATCCTTCTACATATATTCTATCTCTGCAATTTACAGAGATGCCACTCTTGCACCTGGCCAGCCAGCTCAAGTTACTCACGTAATCCCCCACCCCCCAACCTGCCATCCTCACTGTCACTCATCCCTGAGCCAGCCCCCTTCTTCACAAGATAATAAATTCTAGGAGAGGCCTAGGATCAAGGCCTTTGTCCCTATGTCCTCACAGGGATTGGATTTAGGACCCCTTGGCTGCCCTTAATTTGGAATATGTCTTGGTGTTTTTACTCTCACCGTGGGTTGCATTGGAGGTGGCAGATTGGAATTAACCTGCTGGGATTCCAATGACGTCTCAATGGGATTACAAATATAACTTTTTGGATTGTGAGGAAAACTAAAAAGAGGACTACAATACTTGGATGACTGAACTCGATATTTGGGTTTACAATACTAGGGCAGAGTTGGGGAGTGTTCTTCTCTATATCTGGGTAAGAACTTGGAGGTTCTGATGAAGCAAAGATGACCTAAGATGACCTAAGGTGTTGATGAAGCTAAGTGGGGAAGTAAAGTAAGATCTAATAGTGGAAAAAAAACAGTACAAAGATACATAATCTGTCTTTACCTAATAAAGAAGAAAGCGAGCTAGAGGAAAGAGGTCTATCATAGTATCAAGCTCCATGGAAAGCAACACTAAAGGGCCTTATCTGGCAGTTTGAAAAACTTGGCTTTCATGGGTCCTAACATAGATATGGATTTTGAACAGTTCAGTAAGCAAATATATATTTAAAAAAATACTAACTTAGATATAAGACATGGAATAGAGTCAGACAAAACCTACCTGTGAGTTGAAAAGTGATTGAAATGGTGACTTTATTTTTTTAATGAGTGTGACATACTATTTTAGACCAGCAGGCATTTTTTCCTTCTTTCTGATCTTTTATATCATGAATTTAGCTCAGTTATTCAAAATTTCACTTATTTTTACTACATGCTACTGATTGTAAAGAAAATAGTGCTTTACACTTCATAACAGCTAACTTTTGGAAGCAGCCTGTATGTCCATAACAGATAAATGGATAAAGAAAATGTGGTATTTATACACAGTACACTACTCTGCCATAAAGAAAGATAAAAGAGTCATCTGTAGAAAAACAGATGCACTTTCAGAGCACATTAAGTGAAATAAATCAGACGCATAAGCTTATACCTCATGAAACGCAAAATATAAAGAGCAAAATAAAAGATACCAGAAAGTAGGGAGACAGCTCTTTCTCAAAGGGAATGGGATCAAAAGATAAGTGTAGGAAGAGACGAGGGGAAGGGGAAGAAAAAAAATTAAGATGTGTTATACACATGTACCAACAAGGAATGCAAAAATACAGTAATTTTTTAAAAGGAAACCAGTGTGTTAACCTATTTACTAAGTTTCAGGGAATAAATTGCAGATAGAATTATTTTGCTTACACTTCTAATTTGCTTTATTATAATCATATTTTGAATGCTGTATCCACATTTATAGTATACAAAGTACATTTTCAGGTACCAGAAATAAAATGTAGAAACATGAAAACACAGAGTATAAAATTTGAATTGTATGACATTTTTATAAACATTGTTTAAAAACCTAGCTGCATAATTATATATAATTAGTGACTATTGCTCATTCTTTTCTAAGTTTGGCTTTTAAAGTTTTATAGTAGCTAAGTATTAAGAGGTAACAGAATCAATTAAGAAATGTAAATGCCACTGAATGAAAATCATAGCTTAATATTGCATGAAGTAACAGGTATTTTAAAGTTCATGTCACAGTTATTTTAAAGTATATTACATGAAATATAATACTCATCAGTATATTACATAAAAATGAGAAATCAATGTAAAATTTAACTATTTGTACTGAATCTTTTTAATGTTAAATAATTTTATGACTCATCATAAATTTCAAATTCTCCTAAAACTTATTTGCATATCTACTGTGAAAGATACAATAGTGCAAACATCACAAGTTTTATTATATACCATAAGAAATCCTATTTTTCTCAAGTTAGCTCTAATGTTATTAATTCTCCCACAGAATTCTTTGGTTAGACAAGCTAAACACTCACTATTGGGATAAATTTCAATAAAATTTGCACTAATTCACTAAGGTCAGAAATGAATAAATTCCAAATATTTGACTTCTGGCCAATTAATTATGATACCATTCATTAAAAATAATGTCCCATAATTGTGCAGAAAAACAATTTCAGACAACAATCTCCTGGGCACAGATCTTATCCATTTTACATGCTTATTACACAACTGGGCATGATACCACACACAGAAAGAAATTATATAAGTAGTGCCAGATTAGACTGATTTAATTTTCTACCTTTAAATTTTTGTTTTTATTAAAATTTATGTAAAGCATGTGTCAGTTAGATTTCCCAACATAAGGACAAAATACCTGAACCCCACAGTTTAAAGGAGGAGAGATTTATTCTGGCTCAGTTTTTAGAGCATTCAATTCATGGCTGGTTGGCTCCAAGGCAGAAGTGGTAGGCAGAAGAACACGGTGAAGGAAAAGTACTCACCCCAGGGCAGCCAGGAAACAGAGAGACAGGGAGGAATTGATAGTGACCCGACCCTTTTGACCGGTCTCCACCTCCTAACAGTATATTAATCTATCAAGGAATATATCATCCTAATGACCTAGTTAGTTTCCAAACACATGAAACTTTGAAGGGATGTCTTAGATCTAAACCATAATAATATTCACGTGTACGGTAAAAGTTTAAAAAGATAGTAATACATGAAGTGAAATCACCCATGCTCTATCTTTTGATCAGAGGTAAGCACTGTTAACTATTACATATATATTTCTCCAAGAAAAACTGTAATGCATTGTATGTGAATATATGTGTACACACAAATCACTCTTCTTTTTTACAGAACTAGGATCATACAGTATACACAATGTTTTGCTTCATTTACCCAATACTCTATCTTGGATAATTTTTCATTTCCTTACTCATAAAGGTCCTTTTTCTTTTTAAGGGTTTTTTAGTATTAATTTTTTAGATATACTGCAATGCAGTTAGTTGACCAGTTCAATATCAATGGATACTGGGATTACTGTTTCTCAATTTTTCTGGTCTTTAAACATGATTCAATGGAATCTTTCTATATTTTTAAAGAATTAGGAACAGCAAAGTACATTCTGAGACAAAAGATAAATATATTCACAAATGTCCTATACACTACAAAACTGCCCTTAGTAAATTATCTAACACTACTACTGACAACCAGTAGGAATACCTATCCCCTTGCATTCTCCAACACAAAATGTAACAGTATTTTAAAACTTTGCCCATTTTACATTATTTTAATTTGATTAAATCTGCTTTATTAGTTTAAAGCACTTTTGCCCCTATAATTAGATATCCCACATTAGGCCATCACTTGCTTTTAGCATCTGTACAACATACATAAAAATTATTGGGCAAAAGATGCTTCCAAAGATATATACCAAAGCATTGCTGTAAAAATTTAGGAAACAGTAGAATGTAAAGAAAAAATTAATACATACCATCTTTGAAGTGATAATGTAATCTTTTATTCTATTCTTATATTTAACAGATGTATTTTCTCAAAATGTGATCGTAGCACATGCAACTTTATATCTGTTTTATTGAATAGAAATAACAGGAATAGTTTTGCTCATTAAATACTGTTTTCAAAACATGATTTTTGGCTATCATGGCTTTCCTCATGATAGCTTACCCTGCTTCCTCCAGTGTACTTTTTCTTCTTTTACTCAGCACTAGCTCACTATGCAGAGCCAATTTCTCCCTCACTTTTCACTTTTACTTTTTCAAATAAATTTTGCCACTGAAAAAAGATGCTTTTTATTAACTGTTAAGACTACAAACTTTCTTCTAACTTGTCATTACTAGAAGTAATGCAAAAAAAGCAACACTGGTTATATTTATATCTTTTAGGTCAAAGAAATTCATAAAAGTGGTTAGAACCAGTTCTTTACTTTAAAATAATGAACTATATGTTGTAATACCAAGTTCTAAAGTCTCTATCATCTTTGATACGAGCTCCAGGTACACAGCAGATGGCAAACACATATGATCTCAACAGTAATGAGAGCATACGAATAATAATTTAACAAGGTTTAGCTCTCTGAATAGTCCATAATGATCTTGTATTAGGCCATAGAGGGGTATTCAAAAACAGTCACAAGACAGAAAATATACCACACAAATTCTCTGATAGTTTTGAACAATCAAAAGAATTTATACATGCAGAAATTTAAAACGTTTTTCCACAAAACATTTAGGCTAAAAAAAAATTAAAGTGATATCACCATGTTAAAAATAAATAATACACTGTACTGTATATTAAAACCTATGTATTATTATGAAAGTAGTATTCAGGGAAATTTATAGTTTTAAAGTCTTATTGAGAAAAAGAGGAACAACAAAAAGTAAGTGGCCTAAATTTTAAACTCATAAAGCTATAAAAAGAAAAAATAAATACACAGAAAAGAGAAGTTAATAAAGATACTTAAAAAGATAGGTTAATGAGAAATCAAGAAGAAAATGAATAGTATTGATCAATAAAACCAAAACCTGGTAATTTGCAAAGATAAATCTTTGGCAAGATGAATTTCAAAAAGCTAGAAAACAAAATTAAAATGATTACTTTTTAGGCTCAGATAATATAAATAATTTTAATATGAGTAAATCTCAAAAAATAAAGTAGACAATTTGTCAGGAAATGTAATTATCAAAATTAGCTCAAAAAGACCATTGAGAGGAATAGCCCAGAAAATAACAAATATCCACCCCTTAAACAGCACCAGGTTTAGGTTGTTTTAAGTGAATTATAGCAAATTTTCTAAGAACTGGTAAATTTTATGTTATATAAACATTTCAATGACATAGTAAAAAAAAAAAAAAGACTAAAAGAGACCCAACTTATTTTATGGGTCAAGCACAGGGATTCTCCAACTTAGCTCTCTTGACATTCTGGACAGAATCACTGGGAAGAGAGGAGATGCTATCCTATATACTGTGTCTAAACCAGATATGTAGTGATATTTAAACAGGAAATGACAAAATAAAAGCAAACTGTATCTTTTTCAGATTTATGAAGACTCAAAAGGCCTAAACAAAATATCGGTCAGTTAATACATCAGGAACAAGCAGAATTTATTCCAGAATTACAACCATAGCATGTAAGAAAATATTTTATGAAGAGAATACATTAACAAACTAACAGGGAAAATATAGACTCCGTTAATCACAGTAAAAGATCTTATAACATTCAAAACACATACATACCTTCACCCCCAGGAAGTCTCCCAGAAAGCAGCATCTCGGGCTGTCTCTTTGGGACCCGAAACTCTCGGACCCGTAGAGTGGCCTTGGCTGTTCGGATCGACAGTCTGCGCAGACCTGCATCTCGGCGCGAATGTTTGGGACTGGTAGGCCCACCCTACATCCGCAGGGAACTGCCTGGAAACCAGCATCTGGGCCAGGTCGGTTTGGGCCCGTAGCCCCGCCCTTCACCCCCAGGAAGTCTCCCAGAAAGCAGCATCGCAGACTGTCTCTTTGGGACCCGAAACTCTCGGACACGCAGAGTGGGCCGGGCTGTTTGGATTGGGAATATTGTGGAGACTGGCATCTAGGCCAGGTCTGTTTGGGACTGGGAACTTTTCAGAAACCAACATTCTGGCCTGACTCTTTGGGACCTGTAGGCCCTTCACTCGCAGGTAACCTCCTGGAGACCTGCCTGGGACAAAGCACGGTGGCCTGGCCTGCCTGAGATTCCACAGGCTCCGGGGTGGCCACACCCAGCATTCACCTTACAACTTAGGGAGCCAGGAGCCCACAGAGGGGAGTTAGGACACTATGAGGAAGCCAAGAGCCTGTGGGGGAGCCAATGCCCCTCCAGGAACTGAGGGTGTAACAGGTAATTTGCCACATAAGCAGAGAAAGCTTTGGAACACTGCTCAAAGTAAGGAAATATAGAAAAATGACAAAAGGAAAGACCAAAAGGCAGGCTCAAAGCCCTAGCCCTCCCCAAGAAAGCTTAGAAGCCGTATACATGGAAGAAAAAAGAAGCCATACACCTGAAATGTCTGAATATGCAAATGTCTGAATATGCAAATAGGGAAAGCTATGGAGAAATTCAAACCAGAAATACTTGCCCAGGTAAAAGAAGAATTGATAAAAACAGTGAAAGAAATAGTGAACGCATCTAGTGAAAACACAGCTAAAAAATTAGAGGAACAAAGCAAACAGATAGAATCCCTCAAAGAACAATATAAGAAACAAACAGAATGCATAAAGCACATTC
>PVJX010022571.1:0-30304 GCA_004027295.1 Dolichotis patagonum
TGAAAGTTCATAAAAACTTTATTCATAATTGCCAAAAAAGTGGAAACATCCCAAATGTAGCCATGCAATGGAATATTATTTGACAAAACAAATAAAGTGCTACAAAATGGATTAATTTTGAAAACATTAAAATAAAAAGCCAGTTACACAGATCACATATTGTGTGATTTATTTACATGAAGTTTCTAGAATACACAAATCCATAGAGATACAAAGTAGGTGAGAGGTTGACAAGGGCCTAGAAGAAAGGAGAAATGTAATAGAGGGTTTTTGGGGAGGGGGTGGTTCCAGAATTAGATAGTGGTGATGGTTGCATGACTCTAAGTATATTTTAAAAAACACTGAAATCACTCTAAAAGGGTAAATTTTATGCAATGCAAATTATATCTCAATAAAGCTGTCATTTAAAAACAAAATTTAAGACCCCAATGAGGTAGGTCTCATTTTCCATGTTTTGTAGAACTAAGGTTTAGAGCAGATAAGTGACTTTCTCGAAGACAAAGAGAAAGGCAGAAAGAGCTACTCTTCAAACCTCCACACATCTCATTTTCACCTCCATACCCTTAACTAAAGTGCTTCTAAAGATTTGGAAATAAAAGAAAGAAGAAGAAGAAGAAGAAGAAGAAGAAGAAGAAGAAGAAGAAGAAGAAGAAGAAGAAGAAGAAGAAGAAGGGGAGGCTCTAGTCACATCTGGTATTTCCGGAGTGATTTAATTCAAGCCTTATTTTCCTAATTCCTTTACCACCAGCTTGATCCCAGGTCCCAAGCAGATGGGCTGTGGCAGGACACATGAGACGCCTAGGAAAGGTCACAAACCTCATGTCAGTGTGGCCAGCGACCCACACTTTGGCCCACTGGCTCCAATCGAGAAGTCTATCACAACGATCAATAGCAATGACAGAGGCTCAGTTCAATTGCTCGTGAATCCTCATCCATCATGAGGACAGCAGAATGACAGGACCGGCCTTGCTAGGACCTAGTCTTTCACATTTCCAGGCTTAATGTAAGTAGATAGCCCTTTCACCCTTAATGATTCCCCATTTTGGAGCACTGAAGCTTCTCCTGAAGTAGGACCCAATATAGACTCCTGTTATTTATTATACATCGTATTTACTATGGGCTATATATCATAATCATCTGCTGACTGTCTTCCTCTACACCCTTCTCTGCCAGTGTCTCACAGATTCTTCTTTGTGTCCTATTTATTTTTAAATTCTCTTGGAAACTTATCAACAAAAGTTCTGGTACCATTTCCTGGGTGTATATTGGTTACTTCCTGAATGCCAGGCTCTGGACTATAGTAGGGAAGTGTACAATTTTTATCTGCTCAATGGCCCTATGAGGTAGAGACTATCACAGCCTCCATTTTACAGCTAGTAAATGGCAGCCCAATAAATGTCTTTACATTTCTCTGGAATGTAATTTTGGACAGTGTAAATATTCTTCGGCCAGGCTCACTCTAGTAAAGACAAGGGCTATGTTTTCACTGTTGTAGATCTTGCTGTAGACACTTGGCAAACAGATGCCAGGCAGTGTGGTGTCGACTGGAACATGACAGCCCTCTCAAATGTGATCATAAACACGATCCCGGCGGTAGGCCACCTAAATTCCAATCTTGCCACTCAGCAAGCTTGTGCAATTGGTACTTGAGAACTGCCATTACTCGAATTCCTGTTACTACACAAAGGCAAAGTGAGAAATGACATCGTGCTTTTAAAGTATGATTAATTTGGTTGGATGCTTCTTTTCCTGTTCTATAGAGGTTAGGATGTATTCCTACTTTGGGGGATTATTTTACTAATTGAGCACTGTGGCACCCACAGTCTGACAGTTGTTAACAGTTTTCTGCAGATTAGAAACCTATCTTCAGTGACTAAGACAAGTCATTAGAAAAAATGGACTGTTGTTCTACTCACAATTGGCTGATTGAAGAATTTGAGGTGTTATTTAGTCACATCTCAGGCACACATAATGTCAAATTTTAAAACCAGCTATTCAGTTCAAAGTTCATCATCTAGGACCTGAAAGGGGATCCCCTCAAGTTTTCTGTGATGATCCCACACTCTTAACCACTTCTCCGCAGTACTCACGAGGACCCATTCTACTGGAACATCTACTTTCAATTTCACACTTGGAGACAGGATTTAAAACATCAGTTTTTGCTGGTGCGCCCATGGAAATGACTGAGGAAGACAGTATTGCATCCCCATAGCTGCCTTCTATTGCCCTGGCCCAGTGTTCAGTTCAGCATTACCATCTGTGCCCTGTGTTGCCAGGTCCCAAGGTTTTGCTGCTCTCAACTGTTCCCCACTTCATCTCATCCCTGCAAGGTGGGGCATGTGTGCTAGAGTGATGGATTTCTTGGGAAAAAAGTGTCTCCTTTTTTTGTTTTGCTTATTCCACTGTGCAGAGGGAGGTCTGTGAAATGGAAAATGTTTCCATCAATGATTGCTTCTCTATTCTCGACCCCTGCTTCGTTCCTACCCTTCACGCTTCATCTTTCCTAGTTTCCTTGTGCTACAATCTCATAGTCCCAGCCGGGTTTCTAAACTGACGCATAGCCCAAGGAGAAAAACTGACAGGAAGAGGGAGGAGGGCGCTCAGTCAAGGACCAGCAGGCTATGTTAGGCTGGAGGAGCTGTGAGATCTTGGGAGTTGGAGCAACCCAGACTCCAGCAGAGCTCTGCTCTCTGTGGATATGAAGAAAATTGGCCAGAACCCACCTCGCACTCATTCCGTGGCCTTTTGAAGTCCAAAGCTCTCTTCCAGATTTCTGCTCACTCTCAAGGCCCCTCGAGGTCCTTGGCTCCAACTTCTTACCCAGCTGCCTCCATCCCACACATATCACCCTCGGTGTGTGAGTCAATGCCTTCTTCATTTTCCATTATCAAAATGCAAAAATCCTTGCCCAAGCCTTTCATAGTTTATAAACTTTATTAAAATGCCCCAGGCAGGTTTAGACCTTCTCTCCCTGTTCCCATCTCTGCTGTTCCTCACTTCACTTTAGATTCCTCTTTCCCAGCTCCGACTCATCCTCCACGCACCATGCCCTGGCCAGGCACCCAAGCACTCTGCAAGGCCTCTTCTCTGACCAGAAACACTTCTGAGAAGAAACTCGGTTGCCAATTACCAGAATAATAAAATTTTCTCTGTGCTGTTACCCTAGGAAACCTAGGATGGCTCGCACGATAGGAAGAGGTCATGTTCTACTGAAATGCTGTTGAGAGCAAGGAGATGGAGTAAAATGATAGAAGAAGAAAGCAGGCCAGACTGGACAGGTAGAAACAGACTAAGCTACGCAGATGGGGATAAGGTAAGGAAGTGGGAAGTGACAACCAACGGCATCAAGACAGTCTTCTTTGGACCCAGGCTGCCCGGAACCATTTCTCAGCAATCTGGAGCCTCCACAGGGCTCTCTGCAGAGTAGCTGAGGGTCCACTTCTCCCAGAAGGCCAACATCACACCCACCACTCCTGCGCTGCAGGTGGACCGCGCTGCAGAAAAGGCAGGTGGCAGCCCAGCCTCTGGACTTTGGGACCCTCGAGTCTTACTGGGAGTTTCGGAGGACGATGCTTCCCTCAGCATCCTCCTCTTCCTGCAGCCTCCTGAGTTGAGCTCAGCAGCCCCTGTTCGATCATCGAGGGTGGGGATGTGTTGGGTTCGAGTCCTGATGGAACAATCATCAGCTGCGTGATGACAGGCAGTTTTTCGAGTCTTTGTTTCTTCACCTTTAGACAGCAACACCTGCTCTGCAAGGACCTCAAGAGAACTAGAGACTGAGGACTAGAGGACTAGAGGACTAGAGGCAAGAGGACTAGAGTCGGCAGAGTCCACCAAATACTGGGTGCTCAGCAAAGGGCAGCTGGTTCTATATGTGAATTATTTATATTTAATTAACACTACAAACAATAGTGAACATCATGCACCCCATTAATTTTGTTGTAAGTTTTTTTTAAACTGTGAGCAGTCATGTGTTGTTAAAAACATGCTGCCAAGTATAGTTAAATTACAGCCAGCTATTAGGGAGAGGCATTGGTTTATAGCATTTATTTACTTGCACAGTGCCTATTCTCCCAGTCTGACTAAGTTAAAACTACCAATGTGCTGCCACTCCGTACAGAGTTGGGAAGAGAAGGATACAATCAAGAGCCATAGGAACACATCCAGGTCCCCTCTGACCGTAACTTCAAGCCTGTTCAGATGTGTTCAGATATTAACTGCTGATGCTCCCTAATTACACTGATATGTTTACTGCTGAAAAACAGGAAATGCTGTACTGTGTCATAGTCCCACTAAATCCAGACTGACCTCTTATAAGGATATAGGAATGACTCATTTAATTCTCCATATTTCCCTGATTCCACATCCTTCTGCTCCTTGGCCTCCACTTGAGTTTTCTTAATTTCTAAAGAGACAAACCCCTGGATTTGTGCGTGTGTGTGTGTGTGTGTGTGTGTTTATGTGTGTGTGTTTATGTGTGTGTGTATGCCCACATATGTGCACAGGTACTGAGCTATTCCCCATCCTCCTTCTCTATTTTTGTGAGTGTGGATTATATTTGAAAATCAGCTTTGACTAAACTCTTCTAATAGCATGTACCATCAATTTAATGATAGATAAAGTAAAGGAAAATTACATTCTCTTTCATTTAAACACTAAGCCCTTTTAATTGTTTTATTTTTAAAAACTCATTTCCCCTTGCAATTATCAATATATTTCCATCACTCCCAGAAATAAAAAGGCTCTTTTCGGGGGCAATTTTAACACCTGGAAGCCCCCCAGATGTTAGAATGATTTGGTAAGAGCTAGAGAGGAAAGTATTTGTTTTATAGTCTGGCAGTTTCTCACTTTGCTTTTTATTTTTTAAAAGTCTTTTCATTGTATTTTTGATTAGTGCTGGATAAATAATATTTGGATTAGAAATCCCTACTGTATGATTGTACCCAGCATTCTCCCTACTAGCTTCCCAGACTCAACATTTAATGAAAATACAACTGGGCCTCAGTGTAAGGATCAACCTGCTCACATACAGAACTCAAGGCACCAAAGCCACCTCATTCCAACCTTTACATTATAGGGAGAAAACTGAGGCGGAAGTGATGCCATGATCTGCCCACATGGGGTTCAGCCTTTTGTGGCTCTCCAGATTACCATCGCTACCTCACTCTCCAAACCCCATCACTCACAGAAAGTAGGGGCTAAATTCATGAAACTCAGCAGAAACTAGCACATTGGATATGCCTCCCCAAAATACCAAAGTGAGGTATAAATACTAATAGTTCATTTACCAGAAACTTATTATATGCTAAACATTGTCCTTTTTTTTGAGACACAGTCTTGCTATGTTGTTCAGGTGGGGCTGGAAGTCACTGTGTAGTCCAGATTGGTCTCAAACTCATTGCAATCCTCCTGCCTCAGCCTCCCAAATGCAGGGCTGATTCAAGAATTCTGCACCATTTCCAGCTGGCATTGCTCTTTTGATTCTGTATATTTTTAAGCACATAATACTGTCTTCTGTGAGCTCCTACAATGTTAGTGTAACATGTAGCCCTCTTGGGTGGACATGAACTTTGTTAAAGAAGCCATTTGTAGATTTGCCTGAAATATTTTCCCTGAAGCTTGATTGCAAGATGTAGTTGAAGATTCAAGTTTACATCTACAATGGCTAACCTCAAGAAATCAACCAGTAACAAATCCTGGAAGGGGTGTGGAGAGAAAAGGAACCATTTTCTACTGATGGTGAGAGTGTAGACTAGTACAACCCCTGTGGAAATCAGTGTGGAGATTCCGCAAAAAACTAGGTTTGGAAGTCCCATTTGACCCAACTATTTCCCTTCTGGATATTTTCCCAGGAGAATTGAAAACAAACCACAGTGATATATGTACACTCATGTTTATAGCAGTGCAATTTGTAATAGCTAAAGCTTGGAAACAACCCAAATGCCTATAAACCACTGAATGGATACAAAGGATATGACATTTTTATACAATGGAATATTACTCAGCTATAAAGAAGGATAAACTCAAGGCTTCTATAGGAAATGGATGCAACTTGAGACCATAAGTGAAATAAAACAATATATTGTCTCCTTGGTATAAAAAAACTGAAAGAGTAAATAAGACCCAAAATGTAAAATACATCTTGTGAAAGGGGAAGAAACTGTTTAAAAGGCAAGAACATTTGGGATGAGGGATAAAAGAAAGAAAGGAAAAGATTATATATATATATATATATATATATATATATACACACACACACACACACGATAGATAATCATACTACTAATCTATGTTAGTTCATCAAAAGAAACGTCTGTGCTTTCATTGTTCGATCATTTTTTCATGTAATTTAAGCAACTACTTTGAAGATTACAATATGCAGTATAGTAACCATTGCTAATCTCCTATTATGTTGATTTGAAATTCTGTACCATTGTTTTTAGTCTTATTTTGTTTTGTTTTAAAAAATTTTTTTAAAAGTTTATGTCTACAGCAAACCTTGGAAATTTTGCTGTTTATTGATTGTGTGTCTATTTGTTTATAACTCTGGACTTTATAAAGACAACAATTTGTGGATATGACCAAACTCTTGCCATGGAAAGAAAATGCTTTATGACTTAATAGGCAGTTAATTTAATCACGACTATATTCAAGAGATTAAGTTCTTCCCCCTAAGTCAGACCACAATGGAAAAACAATGGTTTTTTGACTTGGCAGTGCTAGAAACACACCCAGCTCCAGCACTTTCCACTGGGTCCTCCCCTTGTTTGGGCTTCAGTTTCTCATCTGAAAAAAAGAAAGAAAAGAAAAGAAAACAGGTATAACCACATTTAGCTCAAGGCTGTCCAGGGAATGGAACCCAGCCATGTATGTGGTGCTTCCAACACTGCACCCCAAGATCCCATGCACTCTCTTTCCTGTCGTCATCCCTTCAGGTGAGGGTAGGGAACCAACCAGAGAAAGGGAACTCATGGGGAAAATAGAACGAATAGATGGGTACAAGAGGCAAGGGCTGGGGAAAGGGTGGAAGATCAGCTTAGGCACTGGGCCCAAGACCTGGAGGGGAGAGACTGCAGTGAAGGGCACCTGGGACTTTCTAAGGTTCTCCTTGAGTGACTCTATCCCTGGAGGTCTTGAAGAAGGCAGCCTGTTGCAGAGAGAGAAGACAAAAAGGTCTTCTCAGTGAGAGCTGTCACCTCTGTAGAAGTCCCAGTTTAAAAACTGACACTAATCTATTCTCTAAAATATTTCCACTAGAAGGCCCTGCATTCAGAGAGAGATTTCCATATGGCCACTTGGATTTGGCAACCTCATTTCCAAATCCTAGTGTCCTTCCAATTTTGGTGAAACAGTCCTAAACTCAAAAAAGAATTCAGCTATTCTCAAGCAGTTGAACCTGTATGGCTCTGACCATGATGTTTTGACCTATGATATGTTTTGAATCTGATTAATTTTACAGAGAACATTCTATGGGGCATAACAAATGTTTATTAAATGTTATCATGACTCATAAAAAATAATTGATTCCATGTTAGGCTAACTCCAATGACTAGAAAGCAAGATAGGAAATCATGTATGAGATAAATGCTCTTTCACACCAAGTAGTGTGTAAGGGGGTAATGCTGATGCAGATCATTGTCAATTTATTTGCTAGCATAGGATATTTTCATTTTTGCTTCTTAAATGACTTAGAGAGTCACTCTGTGACTTAGAGGGTCAGAATGGCACTAAATGTTAAGTAATGAGAATGTTCCAGTCTATAGTCTGACAAACTACCCCAGAACTTACTGGTTTAAAACAGCTACCATTTCATCACATTTCATGAGCTCTGCAAGTCTAAAACTCAGTCAAGGCTCAGCTGGGTGATTCATCCTCTCCTTGTAGGGTCAACTGAGGTTACTGGCTGGTAATTTGCAGGTGTGCGGGTGCTTAGCTCCAAGATGGATTCCTCCATGTATCTGTCTCCTTATTAAAGCTGGCTAGAAAGATAGACTCCGTTAGGTCTGCTAAACAGGACCCCAACAACTGACCTCCCATGCTTGGTCATTTCAGGGAATCTGGACTACTTACACTTGATTACACATTTCAGGGAATCTGGGCTATTTACACAACATTGATTCCCCCCAGCCCAGAACTGGCTTCCTAAGAGAACACACAAGAACCTTCATGGTCTTCTCTAACCTCATTTCAGGTTACATGGTATCATTTCCATATTGACTAGAAGCCAAGCATAAGGCCAATAATCCAGATTCAACACAGAGAAATCAGATTTCTCTTTGACGGCAGAATGTGAGGTGACGTTGAGAAGACATAGGATACAGACATCATTGCAAAATACACTCTATAAAAGAGATTTGGGACAAAAACCTCTGATTGTTTCCCCACTGTATGTACCCAAAACATTCAGCTACAACTTTTATGCTAAAAGTGCTTTTGACACCGTTAAGAGATTCCTTGCCCTGATTTGAAGTTCTTTGGTCTGTTGAGTCCTACAACACTCACTTCCTGCCACCCTGGTCAGTAGGGCACAAGGATGATTCAGACAGAACCAGTGGAATAGCAACTTGGAGCACTAAGTCATAAAAAATGTTAAAGTAACACTTGTACCTTTAGAAAAACACAATTAATTATGGAATCGTGTGGAGCAAACTGAATACATCAGAAGTCCTCAAAGGTAGCATTCTATGAATCATTGGAATGAATGACCCAGTAAGCTGCTAGGTATGGAGCCTGACACCCATGTTTACATGAGAGCAGAGGGCCACCAGAGTCCCTGCAACAGGAAGGTGGGTCCAGCCAATTGAGCACCTTTGCTTTCCTGGGTGAGCTATGAAATCCTGCAGCCAGACCTAAATTTCTTGTGAGAGCAGGAAACGTTCCCAGTGCTGCCACCCTGCATCTTTGCCACCCTTCATCTCCACCTCAATCTCTCCTCTAAGGAAATATTAAGCAGATAATTAAAGAGTAGCCTTTTGCTACTTGGTCCTGTACTCCAAGTCCTTTATTTTAGGATCGAATCCCCCACCAAAGTCATGCTGGGTCAAGGTTATGTTCATGATGTCTGAGCAGGAAGACAGATCAAGAAATTTCTGCCTTTGACAAACTTTGCTCTCTGATGGTTACACTGCACTTTGGAAGCCATTGTACCAATCTTGATCATTTTTTTTTCCATTTGTAAAATAGAAATGATGCTAATAACCCTTACCTCCATAGCACACTTAAGTGAATTGGATGATATAATGCCCGAAGCCACCAGTGAGCACTGGATCACATTATTCTTGTATGTGTCAAAAAGTGGGGACAGGAGAAGCAAGTAATCCCTCTTCCAAAATATTTGGGTCCATCTTACCAACCATGGTACAATTTTAGAATGCCATCAGGTTACTCAGTGTCACTTTCACCATTATAAAGCCCTCCCTGTCCACATAGTTTGGCTAATGGTTCTCAAGTTAAATAATATACAAAAGACAATCTACCATCTCGGAACACTTAGTCCTTGATATTGCAGAGCAATGAGCTTGCGTTCTCATGGAGTGGTTCTATCAATCTAGGCAACAGAATCATTTTCAAGTAAATGTTAGTCCCAATAAGGACAGTGCCATGACCTGGTTACGACAAAGTCACCAGTCTAGCTGGTGGAGTTATTAGGAATGACCTCTAAAGAAGAGGACAAAACACTGATCGAATGTGAAAACTAGGCAATGCTTGGGCTTTACCAACATACATGATGTTCTTTAGCATTTGAGGCAAACCACTAAATGCCTGAAGTCAGGTTGCCAAGGTATCTCTGAGAAACGGTGACTTGGACCAAAGAGATCCCCTAACAATAGCCCCAATGAGATGCCCTCCAGAATCTACGTAACCTGCTTGCCATCCCCTTTGCTGATGTAAACATGCTGTGAAGTGGAGCAAGATGTTTGTGAACCAGCTTCGCAGCTGCTTTGTTACTCTGCTGATATCAATATTAATTTTTGCAGGCTTCCTTCTTCAGCACATTGGGCTAGAGGTTCAGCCTATACACTCCCCAGCGTTTGGCAAGTGGATCTATGAGCACCTCCCCATCACCTCCCCTGGGGCATCATGCAGAAATCTGGTGTAAGGCCAAGGTAGCAGGGAAACAGCAGGGGAAGTGAAGTCAAACCCCTTCTCACAGGCCAAATCACCAAAGCTGAAAAACAAGTACCTGTGTATTACGTGCCTGCCTCTGGTGTTCTTGCCGCCAATTTCCCACTTGGCCAAGTGTGCACATTTAATTAATGTTCTGCTCGTCACCTCCTGCAAGTCATTAATAGTGATGCTCTGTAGATACCAGCCCACCTTGGAGCCTGCCAGAAGTGCACCACTGGCCACCCTCTCCCAGCCAGTGCACAGTCACCACCACCTGCTCACGTGGCCTTCCAGGCTGTTTTCCATCCAGGACGCAGAGCTCAGAGATGGCTCGGTTGAATTCATCTTTCAAGCGAGATTTCTGGATGCATCCATTTCATTGCCTTCACCCACTGATGTTGTAGAAGATTTTTTTTAATTCTATTAAAAAATGCAATTAAATTTGTCTCATGGAATTTGCTCTTTAAAAATCCAGACAGCTGCTTGCTCATGGTAGCATTATGCTCTTGATTCTTGCACATTTTTTTTTCTTCATCTCCATTCCATTACTTTACTGAGGATTAAAGACAGGCTTACCAGATGGCAAATGCCAGGATCTCTCCCACCCCCACCTCCCACTCGGAAGACTGGGATCATATCGGCCAGAACACACAGCCCAGGTTCCTCTATGAGGCTGTTGGAAGAGACAAGCAATTGTTTCATTTAAACTCATTTATTAATGCATAAAACACAGTTAAGGGGCAGAGAAAAGAGAAGCCCAGGTACTGCTCCCAGGAACTGGCTGAGAAGGCCACACTGGAGTCTCTTCCCATGCCTCAGTTTCCCCATCTCTTCAGATTCTCTTGCTTCCTCCACCATTTCTCAGCCATAAAGTATTCATTAGGCAGTGAAGCAAATGAGGTAATGTCTGTGGTGAGATGGTTTGTGCATTTCCAAAGAAAGACACCATATAAAAAGCATTCTGATTGCTAACAGTCAGGGATGCTGAGGATTGGGCCTGGCTGGCTTTATAAACTATTTAACTGCCTGCTTCTTGCAAAAACTATTTTTATCAGTTAATTACACATTTTTCTTATTAAATAACAATATGAAAGCATTTCTTGCTCTTTCTTTTCTGTCATGATTAATTTAATCTGTCTCCCTTTATTAAAAGTCCTGTTTTCTTCCCCTCATCTTTCCCTCCATGATAGGCCAGTAAAATCTCCTCGACTGTTCAGCCCCTTTGATTAACATTAACCCCTTATATTTCATTCTGCTCCTCTTCTGAGTCCTGGAAATTTTGTCTTCTCCTAAGATTGTGTCTTCTGTGAAAGAAAGCACCACGTCCTAAAGAATGGGCCTTGCGCTAATGGATGGTTTCCCTTCTTCTTTTCTTTCTGGTGCCTTCCCCGACTGGCAGGCTCCCAGAGGTGTGCAGGGTTAGGCCCAGCCTGGAGCCATATCCCGCAAAGGAGGCCTGAGATTCAGGGAGCCCTGGTCTAGTTCCATTTCACAACAGGCATACACAGGGTGTGCCTGAGATTCGAGGGCAGGAGTAAAGTAAGAAGTCGGTATTTGTGGCATTTGTTGCAGTGTAGGACTCTTTTCCAACGTTATTGATTACTATTAATTAAATGAGTGAGTTATAATGAATAATAGTATCAGTTTTGCACATTTTTCTCCTTGATATAGAGAGGGGTCATAAGGCAGGCCCTCAGGCTATCGCTTGAACACACAGACAAAATAGAGTGTGGAGAAGAGAAATCATAGCTTTTCAGGCACGTTAACCGCAACAACTACAGAAGCTGGAATAGAGAAAAGGAATTTCAAGTGTTTTCTTATTTGTCATTGTGGTCGGTCAGCAGCCTCCAAAATGGCCAACCCTGATTGCCACCTCCCAAGACTCCGCTTTCGCAGAACTCTCTTCCCGGTATGGGCTGGCTGCGTGCAGTAACGCACTTCTGATGAACTCGATGCTGCCTAGGGCACGGGCTGTCCCTTCTGCTGGATTACAGAGGGCTGGGGCCTCCTTCCTGGCCACTCTCTCTGCCTTGTTTTCTCAGTCTGAGGAAAGCTGCAGCGTGATGAGCCGCCCTATGAAAAGGAACCAAATTCTACCAGTAACCATGAGTTAGCCCAGAAGCAGGTTTTCCAACACCCCATCCCAGTCCTCCATGCAGATTAGACTGCAGCCCCACACAACAGTTTTGATTGCAACCACATAAGAGATTCTGAGACAGAAGCACTCAGCTAGTCCACACTCTTATTCCCTTATCCCACAGGAACTTGATGATAGTAAATGCCTGAGCTTTTTTAAGTTCTAAACTTGGAAGCAATTTGTTACTCAGCAGCAGAGAACTAATACACCATCCCAGCTACTAAAAGTAATGTTAATCCAGAAGTAATCAAGCTGTGATGGAAAAATAAAAGCACATTTCCTCCTTATCTTCTGCCCATGAGATTGTGAATCAACCACACCCTATTTCACATTAAATAGAGTCTTAAAACCCTTCTCAAAATAATGCTCCAAGCAGCCATCCCAATTCATTGTCTGCAGATCAGAAAAAAAAAATCTATCTTCTATCCCCAAAATAATATAAAGAGACAAATCAGAATTAGAAGACCTGACTTCTACTTACAACCCAATAGATTGAACAGGTCAGTTATACTTTTTGATCTTTATGTCCTTCTTTGATAAACTGGAGATAGTCTGTTTGGATGTGCTAAGGTACAAGGAATAGAATCACCAACTAAAACAACCAGAAGAGGATCTTCTTTTCCAGTTTGCCATCTTCAGTGTGGTGGTAGGTCCCGTTACGACCACAAGATAGTTGTAGCAACTCCAAGGCTCCTATCCTCCCAGACTAATGCTGCTGGACATGAAAATGAAGCCTGCTTGTCTCTTGACCTACATATGAGGAAAAAATTTCCTCCAAATTCCCCCAGCATAAGACCCCAGACCCGACTGAACTGCCTACTCCTAAGTCAACACTGGCTGGGGCTCAGGGTGGCGAGGACAGTATCATGACGGTCTTTGACCCCTCTGAGACTAGGACAGGACAGGTCTCTCTAAAAGCAAATAGCCATCCAGAGGAGGACTGGCAAGATGTGGGATTCTAAGCCAGACGTGGTGGCTCATGTCTATAATCTCAGAACTCTGGGACACTGAAGTAGAGGGACGACAAGTTCAAGCTCAGGCTCAGGCTGGGCAATTTAGCTACTTGGTGAGAACCTGTCTCAAAATTTAAAAAGTGTAGCTCAGTGCAAAGGCCCAGGGTTCAGTTCCTAGTACCGCTGCCACTACCACCAAAAAAAAAATAAATAGGACTCGAGGTTCTTTGCGCACAGAATGAGGAAGAGGAAGTGTGTCAGTCAGCACAGGCTAAGCTATGCTAGAGAAAAACATACATAGTGGCTTTTGCTTTGTCCTCAAACTCCATGCCCAGCACGAGTCAGCAAAGTGGCCTGTGCCTTCCCTGAGGGCTGTCAGATCCAGGCCAACAGAGGCTCCATCTCATCAGCACACGGCCTCAGGAGCTACCGAGCTAGCGGGAGAGAACCCGAGAGGACTTTCCCACTGGGTCACCTTTCCTCACTTTTCTTTGGGAAAAACTAGCAAAGCAGCAGAAGCTAAAACCAAGGTCTGCACCTGAGTTTCCCACATAGCCCTGAAAGTGCAGAAGGAGGGAAATGAAACAGGGATTGTTCTGACCCCAGTATGCAAACAACACTGTCTACAATAAAGTCTTATCTCTTCACTTTGTGACATTCAAATTGAGATAGGACACTAAGGCGTGGCAAAAACTGGCAAGGGAAGTGGGCATGAGCTGTTAATTACAAGACCCTGGACACAGATGCAGAACAGTTCCCCAAGCCCTGCACATGGACTTCTTTGAGGAATTTGAGCAGGTTTTCCACAGGATGACCTAGACTTAAGGTCAGCCTGGGCCACGGGGTCCCAGCACCATCTCTCAAGACCCACACCTAGAAGCTCTGGTGGGTTTCCTCGAGATTGGGACAGCATAAAAGGACACATTATTGCCGTGAAGTCTTGGCTATCATATATTTCCGTGGTATGGTAGCCCACACTGTTTCCCAGGCTCAATGTGTTCTCTTATCTTCGCTCTTACTCCCTCTTTTTTTTTTTCATTTGGCCCAAGCTCTCACTGCTGAGCCAGTTTCTCTTCCACTTTTTACTTTTAACTTTCTCAAAGAAACTTTGCCACTGCATGTTGCTCCTTTTGTCCAATTCTTTGTTCCAGACAAGAAGAACTTAGACTCTAATTCCAGAAGAAAAGGCAAGCAACACAAACCTGAGAACATTTAGTTGGTGAATCAACATTTTAGAAACAAGTTACTGATAATTAAATGAAATAAAGTATATCTTTCCAAAAATTCATTAAACATAAAGCTACCAATAACTGGGCTGGGATAGATCACCCAAAGACGGGCAAAGCACTGTTGTCCCTGTCATCCCAGACAGGGCCATTGAGAAGGCATGTAACATCGGAACATCTTTCAAAGTTTGTTTTCCTTCCCACTCCCCTTCTACTCTCAAGTGTGTACCTTACAAACTTTGTCTTCCTCTTATTAGTTTCAAAGGCTTTGCAATGCCCTAAAGAGGGTCCTGTCCAGAGAGGACATAGAACTAATCAGAAATAGGACAATATCCAGGACTGTACTGCAGAAAATGCTGAGACATCTTGCAGATGTGATATTTTCCCTCATCACCACTGTGTCTCGGAATGTTGGAAGAATGAGTTGTCACCTTCCTTCTTTCCATATCTTTTTCTGTGTGGCTCAAGAGAGAGGAGAGATTCTTCCTTGAATCCATTCCCTTCCCTTTCCGGGTCCTCTTCCTTAGCCGAGATTATCAGTGACTTTGCATATGCAGGCTTCACTCCTTTCATGAATGTCAGCTTTTGAAACAGCTATCAGGATATGGTTAGCCTTAGCTAGGCTGTAGCTACCGATAGACTCTGAAGTTTCAGTAACTGGATACAAAGATCTCGCTAGGATTCCCTGTTCAGTTCAAGCCTGTGGAAGAACCTTTTCCACACAGTCATCAAAGCAGCAACACTGAGAGTGGTTTTCCATTTTCAACCATCACTTGTAAGATTGCCCTGGCCATTGACACCACCTCAAAGGAGGGAAGATCATGGATAGTGCATGAGAGAGATTTTCAATGGGACAGGCCTAGAAATTCACTGTCGCTTCTACCCAAAACAATGGGAGAACTCAGTCATATGACCACACCTGACTGCACGGGAAGCTGGGAAATGTAATTTAATTGTGACCCCAGAAGAAAGACGAACAGATTTTGGTGCACAACTGGAAGTTTTTCCCACACTCAACCACGAAATTTCCTATTTTTCAACTTGGCAAAAGCCAAGATCATAGAGTATTTCTATACAGCAGTGTGCTCTTTGGCCTGCCAAACGTCCTAATCCTTTCTGGGAGAGGATTCACAAACATCTTGGTGCAATTAATGGAAAAAGACCTGAAACGCCGCCCATCTTTCCCGTGGTATTCTTCCAATCTAAATTCTTGGAGTTGCCGTAACAGAATACCTCAGACTGGACAGGAAAACAACAGAAATTTTCCGTGTCACAGTTTTGGTGTCTGGAAGGTCAATATCAAGGTGTTAGGAGGGTTGTCTCCTTTGAGAGCTATGAGGGTATCACAGTTCCAGACCTCGGTCCTAACTTCTGCTGTTTTACTGGCAATCTTTGGCATTCCTTGTAGATGGTGTTCTGTCTTCACGTCATCTTCCTCTGTACATATCTCTTTCTCACCATGTGAGATTCTGTCTATAAGCAAAGCAATTACTTTATAGGGACCCTCTACTCCAGGATGACCTTATCTAGCTGATTACATCTGCAATTACGCTGTCTCTGAATATGGACATATGATGAAGTATTAGGACCAAAGTTTTCAACACATAAAAGTAAAGCACGCACTCAGTTTAACCTATAACACACACAGTTCTAAGTTAGCCTCCAGCTAAGTATAAATGGCAAGGAGTGGTTACAGGGGTGATGGAGTGGCGTTATTGTCAAGGTGAGAGGTGATGTTTTCCTGGACTAAGCATTTATGGTGTATCTTTTTAATAAAACCAGTGTGACTAAAGACAGATGTATTTCATTGGTATAGGGGAGGGATATAGCAAGGATGACTTCTAAGTTTCTGGCTTAAGCAAAGAGACAGATTATGATGCAGTTTGCCAGATGAAGAAGAACTAGAAGGTAAGGACATGTTTTGGGGTATGGTTGCATGGTTTTGTAAAGTTTGAGCTATGCATGAATCGTAAAAGAAGATACAACAAGTAGACAGTGGTTTATAGGAACCAGAATTTCAAAAGAGGTATCTGTGCTACAAATAAAGGGTGGAATCACTTGGATATACAGTGTTAAAATCACCCAGAACAACTGTGGTCCAGAGGCATTGCTGGTCCTTCCTAACAACGAGCTTAACTCTTAGAGAGTTAAGCATCTGCCTGTCTAACCGACCAACCCCTGATTGCTCCAGCTCAGGCTTGCAGCAGATTCTATGGGTCCTTAGTCTCTAGAGAAGATAGAGATGACACTCCCAATTCTCTCCCAGGTTTATACAAAATGTTCACCATCTGGATCAAAGAACAGCCACACCACATGGCCAAGGAATGTAGCTACCTCCATCACACGAACATTGGTGAACGCACATACGCACACCTCATCCCTTCTGCAGAAATGACCTAAACTTTGTGAGGTTCACATGTCCCTAGAGATGATCTCATTTGCCTGCTTCAAAAGCGCTTTGGTCTGCACAGCCTGTAGCAGCAAATTTACACTTCAAAAAGCAGACAGCTTTTTCCACATCTTATTCACTTAATGGGTGAGAATGTAAAATTAGTTCCGTTGCTGATGAGGACCTTGAGCCAAATGAAAAGTGTTCATTTGTCAGCACAGACTTACAGCCTGAGACATGATTATATAGCTAATCCAATAATGGGTTTTGATGCTGAGCATTTATTTATATACAGTATGTCTTGTTATCTGTTGATAATCAGGACCTACAATTTACTCTTTCTTGCGCATGTAGTGTGAAATAGCAACATCTTCCAGACATATTGCATTTAAGTACCAACATGCAAACACATACAAAAAGTGCCATCATCAGCAAAATATTTTATTTGCTTTTTTTAAAAAAAAAAGAAAGAAAAAAATAGTACAAATGCTTGAATTTAGGCTTGCATATTTTTAAATATGAGTAGTCAATAACATGTAAAGTCTATCTCAGGGCTATACAAGGGTTAAAAGGGCGAGATTTCTTTAATTGTTTGACCCAACCTAATCAAAGTCACTTCTTCTTGCTAATCTCTAAAAATTCTCTCCAGAGGTCAGATCCTACTCCTATTTTCACACAGAATGGTATAAACTAAAGAGATACATAGGCAAAATCTTCATAAAGCCACCCCTTGACTGGGTACCTGAATCCTACAAACACTGCTTGCTGCAAAGATGCACATTATCACCACATGAGCACAGGGACTGTAATAATTATCTCAGGCAAAACCTTTCTTTAAAAAAAATAGTAACTTAAAATTAAATATAAAACCACTATATTTCTATAAACTCTTATAGAGACTACATACTGCTACATTATATTGTTTCTTACCCCGTGGATGAGTGTAAATGTCTTTGTCACTAAAACATAGGGACACTTTCAGCCAACATAAGCATAAAATCCAACATTTAAAACAAACAGGCATTTTTATAGGCAGGAAGCATTGTCACATATTCCAGCTATAATAAAGCCTATGGGAAAGAAAAGACATGTCAGGATTAAACATTCTGTTAATTGCAAATGTGTAGCACACCTGCAAAACCTGTGAAAAAATCTGACAACACTCGGGAAAAGTCAGTGAAAGTTCTTTTCCATGTTACCATCTCTTGGACAAACCCAGAACAATCCAGAACAAATACAAAGGCAACCAAGAGTTGTTAGCTCTGGTTGTCACTTTTCCCCACTGAACAATCTCTAGCCCAAAATGGAGCTGAGAGGACTGGTCACTGTAATATATGAGAAAGGAGGGACAAGTGCACTTTTTTAGGCTAAAATTTATTCCACAATAAATACTTCAATGTTGGTGCAACATGTTTTATTGAATTACACCAGTTTGCTGAAGAAATCACACTGGGAATAGCAAAGCTTGCGGTTTTGTGGGGAATGCATTTGTAGATGTGAGGGCTTGCCACTGACAGAGTGTTGGAGAAGAATAATAAGCCAAATTAGGAAATGGGTAAACACATGCAAATCTATATTATGGCAACACCTGGCTGTGCAAGTCCAAGAGAGGTGTGTGTGTGTGTGTGTGTGTATGTGTGTGTGTGTGTGTTGCAGTTGCTTTACCTAGGCTGGATAATTCATTAGGCCGTGGCTCTCCTAAAGATTAAATGAATATAACATACATTACATTCTTACTTTTCGTTGCAGAAACAAATCTTTCTTGTACCAGCCAGTGTAATCTTCAGAGTTTTCGTTATATAAAACACCTCAAGAAAAATGCACCTCGGTAAGATTTACACTTTATTACTCTAATGATTCTACAAACACTACCACAATGTGATGAAAGACAGAGCGGTCCCGGACTGATTGAGAGCTAATAAAAATCAGTACTGAAAACTGAAAAGAGCACCCTTATCATCTTTCTTTCATTTAGAGCTGATTACTAGGGGATTATAATGCAATCACAGCTATGTGTGAGAGGTAGCTATGGGAACCAGTTTTAACTGTTTATCTAGCCAAAGATCTTAATTTAAGTTTGAACACTCTGATTCATTTATATGTAAGACACCAAGGAGACAAAATGCAGAAGAAACAGATGCGCACTTGTTCTTTCCATTTAACTTCATAAGCTACCAGCCAATTTGTCTTTCAGGGACAAAATTAATTTCTGATGACAATGTGAGCAAGTAATAAACTAGAAGTTCCTGTCCTGGGAAACTTGTTAATGCCATGTAATGTTCTGGAGTTATTTAGGAGGGAGAAGACGAGATTTGCTCCTGGAGTTACGGGGATGTCTGTAACAGGCTTGCCTTTGTCCTGACACTTAGTCACTCCTGCAGAGGTTTATGACACCTTTTCTAGAGGGTGAACTGGGAAAGTTCAAATGAAACCATGTTGCTTACATTTCTTTCCTGTGGGGTATTTTTAAACTGCTCAGTTTCCTTCATATTCTCTCCCTGATTCAGATTTGCTCATAGCACAAACCCCCAGCTCACTGCCTTTAAGCCCTGGCATGGGGCAAAGTGACTCATGATGAGATGAAAAATGAATTGCATGACCTATTTCTGTGACCTCATGTTGCAATTAGAACACAGCCCTCTGTGTGCATGTGCCCCCCCACCCCAAGGCCCACACTTCACAGGAGAATCTGGGTTGCTTGCAAGGAAGCCTCAGTGGAGGGGTTAAATGTGCTGACCCACAGCCAGCCTGAGAAATGGGTGCCAGTGCAAGCGCATACAGATGCCAATGGAAACGAATACTGGCCTCCAAAATAGTCAGTGATGCTGTGTTTCTCCACGCATCAGTGATAAGAAGTATTAATAAAAGCTAGCATGTATTGAGCACTTACTGTATACCAGAGAACATGGCAGACGCTCTATACACATTATTTCATGTAATTAGTGCAACAACTCAATGAGGAAATCAATCTTATGGCCATTTTATACACAAGAAAACAGAGTTATTAAAAAAATTAACTTGCCCACACATCACAGTCAGCAAGTAGAAAAGTCAACATTTGAACTCCATCTGTCAAACTCTAAAACTCGTGTTTTCCAACATGAAAAGACAAAGCTTGACGGTCTTCTTCATCTTGGCCATTATTATTTTCCCGTCTTCTTATATGCCCACATTTTAGCGTCTCTGGACCCAGTTCATCTCACACATCCTGCCTCCCCACGTCTTTCTGCTCTCTGGGGGAACGCCCCCCAGCATAATGGCTGTCCATTAGTGTGTTTTTGAAACCTTGCTCTCTCCCATCCTCTGACAGTTTTCATATGCTCCACATGAAGGATCCTTTTCCAGAAACACTTTTGAAGAAAGTCTAAAGTAAGCTGAAAAGTATTACATTTTTCATCTCAACAGGGAAATGGATTTAAGAAAAGGAGAGAAGAGCCTGCAGGTCTTTCAGATTTTAAAAAGAATTCAACACACCACTGCATTGGCACTGGGAACACATCTATCACAGAAACCAAGAGAGCATCTGCATTTGCACGCTGAAATGGTCCCCTCCGTCCTTGATCACGATAATGACTTCGACTTCCTCTGAGCCTTTCATCCGGAGGGGCGCTGTGGCCCCTGCAGAAGCCCGCCCCGCGAGGAGCTCCCCCACCCCTGCGACCTGCTCCCTCCAAGGTGGTGGGAGCTGGCTGCGCCGCGGGAAATGGAAAAGGACAAGCAGGCACTGCAAATTCTATTTCCAAAGGCAGCTAATACAACAGTCCGACTCTCCATATTCAATTTCCCTATCTGGAACTTGGGCATAAACAACACCATCCTGAAGAAACCATCTTTAGGGCATCAATCGCATCACATGAAAGAAAGGCAAAGCTTTCAGGGGCTATAGGAAGCCGTGCCTGTAAGCAGCAGGACATTTTTACTAATTGCCCTATTTCTGGTTTTTAAACCTATGTCACACTACTAGGGGACATTTCTTAGAATGATTCCTGCAGGCTTCCCCTTTCCCTCAGGAGACAAGGTGAGCGAGCCGAGGTAGGAGGCTGGTGTGCTGTTTGGGAGACAGTGGGATGGAACACAGAGCTGGAGTCTGTGCTGAATGCAAGCAGCTGTGAGAAACACATCACTTCTGCAGGGCCTGGAACTGAGTAAAAGTCCAAACACCTGTCTGGAGTTGCCGGTCCAGCCTGGCAGTGGGTTGGCCCTCAGCTAGTAGCCACGCGCTGACCTCAGCCTGCAGTGGCACCGCTTTCCTTAGGAGGCACTACCAGTTCCCACCTGGGGTTCTTTCCTCTCCCCATGCCTTCTGAGACACCGTCAGCATCCATCTTCATGCAGGCATCCTTGACTCCTTGCAGTTAGGTTTTGGTAACATCGTGCATTCCGCACACTGTATGATTCACAGGCATCGTTCATTGAACACATAGGTACTGATCACTACGCTAAACATGTTACACACAAATACCTCTCGTTACCCTCAGGCACTGTTACCCCAATTTTACAGCTAAGGAATTGAACGTCAATGAGATGAAAGTTCTGCAACTAGTAAGTGGCAAAGCTGGGTTTAAAAGCAGAACTTCCTGCCCCCCAACCTCATGTGTTTCCCCACTGATCGGTGCCCTGGGGCTGGAATCAGATTCTATCTATTTCGGCATCCCCAGGCCTAGCATATACACACACTGATAGACCCTTCATACACTCACTTGTTCAGTGCCGCTGGAGGAAGCCCATGGAGAGCTAATCGACCCATATCAGGGTACACTGGCCTCATTAACCTTGTACTCTACCAGTTTACTATTCTGATTTCTCTGGGTAACAACGAAACTGGTTTTTTTTAAGAGAAGAAAGTAGGAGCATTTAAGCAGGGTCTCTGGTGTCACGCTGACACATCAGAAAAAGTGTTGTCTTCCTGAATTCAGGTGTTCTTTTCACTGAATTCAGTCAAACTGGTTCTGCGTATTGACACAGGACGTGTAACTTACAGCAATTCAATTGTTATGCATCACTGCATAATCGCTTCTGTCATCCATCCCTGTCCTCTGTCAAGGCTGCTGCTGTCTCCCTGGCAGCAGCTGGATATTTCCCCAGAGAACGAGGGTGGCTGATGATCCTGTGTGCAGAGTGTGACGCTAGAGCCCGTTTTCCTTGGCATAACAAGAGTCCGTTCTATTCAGCACACAGAGAGACAGACAGCCCCACTCACTCTCTTCCTCATACTCAGGAATTCAAGTTCACACACTGTGTCTTCATAAGGTTCTCCCTTCTATCCTTCCCCACTGTCCCTCGTACTGCCCCCAGGCCCTCATCCAGTCCTCTCTGACCTCCTGACTCCCCTTGGCCTAGTCACACTCCTTAGTCATTGCTTAATGGAACTTCTTTAGCATCTTTCCCCTCCTTCCGTTGAAAAGCTGTCATGGCCCTGCACGATTTCTGGATAAAGTCTGCAGTCTCCCAACAGTCAAACACTCTCCCAGCTGGCTGTAATCTACCTTTCCTAAGCCTGTTTTGCACTGTCCTCCAGGTCTATCTCCCAGAACTACCCTACTGGTACCTTCACTGGACTCCACAACCAGGCACACTTTGCCCTTTCTATGAGGCTTACTCAAATTCTTACTTTTCTGGAACCTCTAGTGACCTGTGTGTGTGTCCTTTTTGAATTCTCATGGCATACCCTGTCTACTGGATAATCAGTGTCTTGGTACACCAGCTCATGCAGCTATACATTATGATTTAATGTTGTGCATAATTATGTCAAAATTCCTCTATTCCTTGAGGGCAGAGGTATTCTTTCTCTTCTATCTTTGTTCCATGAGAACCTAGAACAGGTGACGATTTTGTGGTAATTCTGTTACTGGATTTTTGGGGTGCTGGAGTCTCTTTCTAGAGGTAATTTCTAAGTTCTTTCTGTCCTGAACTAAGAATTAAACAAAACAAGCATAAATTGTGGCTAAATTTCACACTTATTAAAGGTAAAGGAAAAAACACAGAAGAGTAGGGGAAAATAGGCTCTGCAGAGTAAGAAAAGGAGAAGAAAAAGCAAAAATAAAAGCATACTCTACCATGTAGGATAGGCTACCACCAGGACACACAGCACCCAGCGCTTAATGCTGACTGTCTCTTCTTTATATTTCCGGGCTAGTGCATGCCCAGATCATCCCATCAAACACTTACTGCTGTGGCCACATGCTGGGCTACGAGAGTTGCTCTGCATATGTGTCACAGAATCTTGTCACACCTCCCATCCCTGCTAGTTTTAGCCACTTCCTATCTTCCTGTCTTATTTCCAGCACCATTTAGGAACACATCTTTGCCACTCCATTCTAGAAATCTGAGAGTCCTTGTACCACCTTACCCTCCCTGCCACTGTCACTTTTTATATTCAGGTATTCACATGTGATCACCACCCCCACCCCCACACAGAACTTTGATTTCTTGCATTTTTCCTTCCTCCAGTTCGTTTTCCTGGACAGCTCTCTGACCTCAACTTATGTGTCACTGCTTCCAGAATGCCCACCTTCATGAAACCAGCTGAGGGCTGGATTCCCCAGCAGCTGTGTTAACTTCACAGCACCTGTCTCACTGGCATTAGTTAAGACTGCTTTGATTATATGTAATAGAGAACCAACTTGAACTAAGAAACATAGATAAACCACTGGCTCACGTATCTACACCCTTCAGCGCAGAATGAGAACTTCAGCCACGTGGTCAGTTACATTTCTCTTGGTCTCAATTCCTTCCCTTTCTCTTGTTCTCCATTTCCTTGCTCTGCTTGCTTCAGTTGTGCCTTATCCTCTATGCAGCGTGAGGTAGAGGGGTGATAAGGAGACATTGTCATCTGCTTTACTGCATGAAGCCAGTGTGTTAACACTGTAACCCAAAATGGTGGCTTTCCTATAAATACCAATGATAAAGCTAACTACTTACCATTCTCTCTGCTCTTTATTCTTTCTTCATCCTTCACAATCTAGATTCGTAGATACTTCTTAAATACATTACAACCTGTTTACATGCTACCCTAATCTTGCATCCCTCTCACATCTTCGGGTGAGGCTACTTTGCAAAGCTTCCCAAGACCTCAGCCTCCTTGTTAAGTAACCACTTCCTGCACTGGTACAGCACGGACACCTCACTGTCCTTTCCTGTTCACCCACAAAACCCGGGGCACAGATGCCTTCTGCCTCTTGGCCATTCTATCTTCTTAGTCTTGATTATTTGGCCTTCTGTCCTCCAGCCCAGTTCTAACTCCTTCTTCCAAGAGACAACTGTGGAGTATGTCTCACAATTCTAGGAAGCCTACCCTAAGTCCCAGGGCTACAGAGAGCTCTCAAGGTGAATTCATGACCTTGGAAGCCTGGCTCTGACCTAGCAACCTAGCTCTCAAGTCCAGACTGGATATGTGATCTTATTTTCATTGTCCTCTAAGTATTCCTGTAAACATTTCAACTCCACTGAGTAGTGAACATAATAAGAACAGAAATATTATGTGTTTTTGTATTCTCTACACTACTGAGATCAGTACTGTAGTTGTTTCTCCACAATGTTTAATTTTTAAATTTCTGACTTATTTATGACACATTCAAAGCACATTAGGAGAAAAGTCCTTTGCTTTAAAAGACTTAACTGATCCTTCTTTAATTCAGTCTATGTGTGAACCAAGAATTCAGTGAACTAAAATAGTGAGTGTAGACTTAATGAAGTTCTCCCCCCTGAGACCTGATTCCTTCATGGGGTGATGGGTTGGGAATAGGACTTTATTTAGGAAAGGACAGGGCAGAACAGCAAAGGTGGAAGTCTTCTAAGTGGGTCTTTCTTGGTGTAACTTCATTATTAGCCATGAGATGGGACATAGTTCCAGAAGAGTAGGTCCTTCCATATTCAGATACTAATTCCAAGTCTCAGAACAGGGACATCACGGTGATGTGCTTAGCACAGACATCTGCCTCATCTTCCTCCAAAGATCTTATAGAAATTACAAGAAAGCTGTTTTAAAATAAGGCAGCCAGGAACCGGGGGCATAGCTCAATGTAAAAGAGCATGCTTAGTATATGAGTCCTGGATTCAAGCCCCAGCATCCAAAAACAGATAAATAAATTGTCAAAGTAACATACCGAAAACTGTTCAGAAAATGTAGAATGCAGAATAGGCAGACTAAAAAGCAGGAATTCCTGGGTGACAGAAAGCACATGAGACTAGAATAACAGTGAAATGAAAAGTAGCAAGGAAGTCCTGGACAAGTTCCAAGATCGGAGTCAACAAATGCAAAGCTGAGGAGTGGGGGGAGGTGGTAAGGAGAGGAGTGAGAAACCATGAGTGCAATTAATTAAAAGAACTGCACTTGGAACAGCTGAACCAATGAGGCCAACCACCCCCACCCTCCCCACATGCCTACAGATCAGCTAACAATTCAGTGGCTTTCGCCTTCTGGAGAATTTCTCCCCAGAGAAAGGGATTGATCTGCCCAGAGGGGCGTCCTGTATCAGAGCTGGGCACTGAGGTAAAAGCAATAGGGCCAGAGACAATTCAGAATTTCTGAAACAGCTGTCAGGGAGAAAACTGTGAAAATTAAAGCTGCTCTACATTGGATAGGATGACCAATCATTGTAGGTTGCCCAGACAGCTCCAGGTTAGAATATAATCTTTACACAATTATTAAGAGCTTTCCTTTCACTCTCAAAAATATTCCAGGCTGAGTAATAAGTTATGTAATCATCTCATCTATGCGTGAAATGCGATGAAGCCTTGTTTCTCAAGCCAGGGTACAGGCAGTCTCTGCAAATTATCACCCATGCAATGGGCTCTTATGTCATTTGGCCAACACAGGAAATAGATGGCACAATGACTGCACATGCAAATGTGGGTTCTGACATTGTTTACGATACTAAATATTCCAGAATTTACAACTGATATTTCAAATGATTGTCATTAAAATGAAAAACAAATTTTAAAATTCTCTTACAGACTCAACAACTCCTAAGAATAAATATGGAAACACATTCTGAGAATTATTAAACATCTCAGGAAAATATGAAAAAAAAAGCAGAGGGGCCAATTTGCATCGGGAAAAAAGAGATTATTCAGAAAGTAGAGAATAACTTTGCTTAAAAATTGAATTAGTTTCAGAAAAGATTCATGAGGACAATTATCCAATAACCAAAAATAAGATGCTATTTTTTAAAGTGCTCAGGGAACAAAAAATAATTCTCAGAAACAGAAAAACATAATGTCCAAATAAGAAACCCAGTGGAAAATTGAAATCACTGAATGTATTATGGATGTGTAAAGGAAATGTAGAAAACTCCAAGAAATCAACTAAAATATAATAATAGCAGATAATAAAGCAAACATGGGAAAGAAAAGAGATACCTGGAGTCAATAACTGGCTAGTGGGTATTTTAGTTGCACAGGGCACAGACTAGAAAAGGAGGAAATAACCCAAGATATAATACAAGAAAAGTTCTCTAAACTGAAAGAAAGACATGAATCTTTAAATTTAAAAGACCTATTAAATGATGAATGATGTGGAAGAAGAAAGAAAGAAAGAAAGAAAGAAAGAAAGAAAGAAAGAAAGAAAGAAAGAAAGAAAGAAAGAAAGAAAGAAAGAAAGAATCTATTTCTGGTAACACTCTGATGATATTTCACAAACCAAAACATAAAGAAAAAAATCTCAGACATCCAGAGAGGAAAAAGAAGGCTTCCTACAACAGAATATAGGTTGGATTGACATTAGATTTCTTATCAACAACACTGTATACTGGAAGGTTAATAGAATTAGCAGCTTCAAACTTGTAAGGAAAATTACTTTAAACTCAGATCTCTGTATCTAATTGTAGGAGCAAAAAGGACATAATTTTTCCCAATCCATCATAAGAGTTTTGGCTGATACTTCTATAACAAAAGACAGAAATTTTACATTAAAAAAGTACTTGAGGAAATATTCCAGAAAAGCAAATAAACAAAAGAATCAAAGATAGAATACGTAAGAAAGGAAACAAAGTCTAGTTGAACCAGAAGTTCACATAGCTAAAAGGATGTTTTTAAAGAATTCCTTTGACCTTAACACTTGGAACACTGTCATGTAAAGGGAAAAACTAGAGATTCAGGTTTAGTTTCTTACTCTTTCAGTGCGACCACACACTTTGGTGGTGCAGTGAATAATATTTGTATAATCATGGTACTATCTTTTTAATTTTTAAAATGAAATTGTGAACTAAATAGACCATAATCACAGAACACAATGTAAATACAAGCTGTAAGAACTGTAAAAATTGTACAATTAATCAAAATTGGGAGAAAAAAGAGAAGAGCTATAAGAAAAGGTAAATAAATAACTTTTTATAGAAGGAAATGAATGTAGGTCTAAAACATTAGGTACAGACTTGAATTCATAATAACTAAAATTATAAATACATTGTGAAGACAGCTTTCTATTGCTGTGGCAAAATACTTAAGATAAACAACTTAAAAAGGAGAAAAAAGTTTTAGCCAATTGTTTCAGAGGTTTGAGTCCATGGTTGCTTGGCACCATTGTTTTTGGGTCCGTGGTGAGACAGAACATCATGGCAGAGAAAATAGTGGAGCAAACCTGCTCATTTCAAGGCCTCCGGCTGGAAAAAGAGAGGAAGTAGCCAGAATCCTAACATCCCCTTCACTGACTGGGCAGCCTGCTCTCACGAAGCAGTGTGGCTTTTAGAAGACCCAGTTAGTTTATGTGATGAGTTTCTATGTAGTATGTATCCATATTAATGTAAGTACAATGACAATCACCAACACAGGGTGATTCTCTTGGTAAGTGTTACCCATTTCAAATGCACTGTGTTTCTATGCAGTTAGTATCTCACCATGGTGTATATGCACACCACCGTTAGCACTCCCACACACTACATGATCAGATAAGAGTTCCCAGTAATTAAAGGATATGTCCCAGGACTTAAACCCACGTACCTTTACTCCATCACACTCCTTAGCACCTCTCAGTTGGAAGGAAAGGAACTTAACACTATGTTATGGTTTGTGTCTGGATGCCCCCCCCCGCGAGCTTCAGGTCATAGGTGGGGTTTTTTCAGAGGTGGCTAGATCTAGAATGCACGGCACTGGAATTAAGGGTGTGTAATTACTAAATCAGTCCACTGATTGGTTTGGCACTGCCCTAATTCTGGTACCTAGATAGAATATAAATAAAAGGGGCAGAAACAAGCTGGTAAGCTCCCCTGATTGCTTTGCTATCTTCTACCTGCCATGAACTATTTCTTCTCTGTGATGCCCTCTGCCATGCCAGCTGCCTTGGAAACAGCCAGTGATGGAGCCACAAATTATGAGCTAAATGAACCTTTCCTCCCTTAATTTGTGAGTGATGGGTATTTTATCTCAGCAATGAGAAAACACATTACTCAAGGCATGGAAATGAAACAGTTACAGCATCTGTGTGTTTGTCTGCATGCAGAAGACTATTGTGTTAGAGAAGATTATGAACTTGCTGTTGTATTGGGAGGTTAAGTATGGTTGAAAGAGATGTGCGTGATTGTCAAATTCACAGGGAGTGGATTGTAATTGTTAATTGTGACGTGTCAACTTCACCTGAGTTAGCATCACCTAGTGGATTAGTGAAGCTTTTGATGTATCCGTGGCTGATTAATGTGTAGTCTTCAAACTAAGGGAGGAAGACACAACTTAGATCTGGTACCACCAACCAGGAAGCTTATAGCCTGTATGGAATAAAAAGACACACATCTCCCTTTGTTCTGATAAGCTCCAGTCTTCACCATGTTGGTCTCCAGTTCCTTCCAGCACAGATTCGTCCAATGCAGACTCTTGGGCTTCAGGTGTCTCTGTAGGGAGCGTCTGGGCCTTCCACTTGAACGCAATCCTGCTGTTCTCCAGAGCACAGACAGCTCTGACAGAGAGATTCTTATCTCTTATTTTTCAGATGGCTTTGGGACTCCTCCCCCTCTGATCTTGTAAGTCTGCTTAATGAATCCCTTGTTAACCATGCATACATAGGGGCTGGGGATTTAGCTCAGTGGCTTAAGCGCCTGCCTGGCAAGCGTGAGGTCGTGAGTTCGATCCCCGGTACCAAAAAAAAAAAGCTATAACCATGCATACATATTTATATTGATCCTGTTCTTCTAGTGAACCCTAACTAATACAGAAAGAACCCTAACTTGACAATGGGGTTGATGGGAATGCCATGAACCTTCACCAGGTACATATCTCCAAATCATTACAAATTCAACTCATCAAAGTTTGAAAGAAAATAATAAAATATTCCTCTTAGTCTGGTAGTTCATCTCACTATGATCTCAAAACCCAAAACACTCCCCTGAAATTTGAAGTGATCTTAGTGTGTTTATTACACCCCCTCCTCTATGATGCACAGATATAAAAGCATGATTTTAGAAATTGCCAGTTATAGTTACTCATTGATCAATCATAGAATTACATTATATTATACAATATCCAGACCTTTTGCAAATTTTTCTTTTACTTAATGTTTTTAATTTTTATTTTGTCCTCCACCCTTTTCTCATTTCCTCTGTTCTTAATCATCATTGTTATGTGTCTTGTTAAAACTTTTGATTGAAAGAAAGTGACCATTAAATCTGTAGTATTTTCTGGAAATTTCACCTTTCCACATTATGCATCTCTCAGTACCTATAGAAGAAAGTATCAGTGTTGGAAATATTCCATTTCTACACAAATATATCAAGTTTCAGTAATATTGATGTAATTTGAAAATAAATCTTGATCTGTAATCAAAAGCACTTTTTTAACTTTTGGGTTTATAGGAAAGTATTCATTAGTATTGTTGTATCAGTTGTATAATAAAAATAGGGGTATGCATTGTATCATGTATATTCTGCAAAGCAGAAAGGCCATCTCTCAATTTAAAAAAAAAAAATCAGTGACTACTGAGTAGATAGGACACAACCCTGTGCATAAGAACTTCCTCACTCTAGGTCAGAAAAGATCAGCTTGGGCCAGAAAGAAACTAATTAGCTGAAATTGGCAGGTCAACTTTAAGCCCAAATTTCTTCCATTGCTATTCCTTTTCTCCTGGGGAGAAATTGCTGGCTCTCAAATAAAGGCTTGAGGAGTAACTGCAAAATGAAGTTCGGCTTCCTTTCCAGTCCTGCAATACTTGGCAAAAATGAGCAGACTATAGAGATGTAAAGTTCAGGCGAGAGTAAGAGGCTTGAGTGAAACTGATGTGCTTACTACCGAGGCCAAAGGTCAAGCTCACTTGGCCAGAGCATGGCAGAGTCTTAACTTGGGCCATGTCTTCCTAAGGCTAAGGGTTTTTAAGGCAGGAGCCCAAGAAGGCACATTTCTCCCCACAGAACTCTCCTTAGTCACTGTGTCTGGAATCTGCTACAAAAACTTCACCCCTGGGGAAAGAGATTGTAGCTTCCCAAAGTCTCCTCCTAAAGGCAAATAGCCCTGAAGCACTAACAAATGAAGCTATTACCCATATCCTCTGGACAAAGTTCTTTAAGTTGTA
>PVJX010022572.1:0-30365 GCA_004027295.1 Dolichotis patagonum
ATATATATATATAAATTATATATACATATATATAAATTCTTTTTGATGAACTAGCAGAGATTAGTAGTATAGTTATCTTGTATATATGTATATATATATATGAATATATCTACAGACATAAATTTTTCCCTTCTTTTTTTTCTTCTTTTCTCTATCCCAGTTTTTCTTTCCTTTTGAGCAGTTTCTTTTCCTTTCACTTTCACAATATCTATTGTACGTTTTGGACCTTAATTACTTTCAGTTTTTTACACTAGGGAGATCATAAAATATTTACACACATGAGTCCAATTTATTTCATTAATGCATGGTCTTGAGTAGCATACATTTACCTATAAGAGCCTCAAGTTTATCCTCTTTTGTAGCTGAGTATTTTAAATGTCATGTTTATCAATGTAGAATCAATGAAGCCCCTTTCCCCAGAAAACAATAATAATAATTTTTAGTTCAAGTCCTACATAAAACAAAGTACATTTTTGTTTTATAAAGTCTTGTTTTAACAACAACCCCAGAACAAAAGCAATATGATTAGAGTAGACCCACATAAGAATAGAGTCCTCGTATCTCAGGGACTTCCCCAAAATGATGAGGGTTCAGTGATAGAATCAGAATTCAGACCTTCCTATGTGAACTGCAGACGAATCTCTTAACTGCTAAGTTCAACTGTGTTTTAAAAGAAATAATTTGGTAGAAACTCCAAGGGAAATCAAAGAGTAGGGGGACCAAACTCAAACACTTCAGTTTGCAAGTAAATGAAACAAGAAACAGGAAAAGAGTTCCTGTATCATGGTAAAGAAGGTAAAAATTAGAAAGAAGTTTGCATTTGTTCATTCAGAATTAAAAGTTGGTGAGTCATTACATGGAGTGATGAAAAAGTACTAGAAGAAAAAGACTGAAACTTTGAGTACATTTAACTTCCGGAAGGCAATCTAATTCACAAAAACACAAACACACACACAAAAAGCTAAAAAAGAAGTGAGTAGAATAAAGATGACAGAAATGAATATTCCATCCTTTTGTGATTTCTATTCCTTGGCAAAAACCAGAACTGTTTACAACCAAGTTTATAATATGTAACACTGTTGTCATCTGTATTCCGTTTTTTCAGACTTCTGTCGAGGCAAAATTGATTTGCTTTTTAAACATAAGCAGCATTCCTAAAAGTTATTTTGTGTGGTTTAGAGAGGTATGTAAAATTCCTCCCCCAAAATACACTTTTAAAATGAGTAGGTCACCCTGGAAAAACAAGTGTTTTTCACTATCAGGTTCCCAGCCAAAAGGACATTATTTTAGAAATCAGTACATTTTATGTTTTTCTAACCTTGAGAAAACAACTCAAACTCAAATGTGTAAAACAGAAACAGTTTTTTGAGAGGATTAAGTGAGATCTATATCTATATCTATCTATTATCTATCTATCCATCTATCTGTCTATTTAATGTATCATGTAACCCTAACTACCATGCTCCACACTAGTCCTGGTCCCTCCATGGCCTGTAAGGAACTAGGCCATGGAGTAGCAGGAGGTTCATCTTCTCTACAGAATTTTCTTATGGCTGGCTTCCCTGACTGAGCTCTGCTTCTGATACAATTAGCGATAGCGGTAGATTTTCACAGGAGCATGAGCCTTTCTCCGCACTATACATGTGTATGTGGACAAAGGCTGCATATTCTTTATTAGAATCTGATCCCAAGTCCATCCCCCACCCCCTTCTGTTCGTGAAAAATATCATCTTCCATAAAACCAGTCTGTGATGCCAAAAGAGTTGGGGACCACTGATACAACCCATAGAATGCTCATAAAGAGACTGGGTACCATTGCTATATTATTACTCCCAGTTTTTGTTTTTATGGAATTTTCTAATAATCTGTGCCTTACTTGAGAAATAGCCATAAGAGTAACTAGTATTTATTGTAAAATAAAGTATAGCCACAATCTAAAGGACTCTTAAATTATTTCTTCTTAAAACCTGCAACAGTGAAGAACATGGAGAACAATAGGAAATAATTTGTACGTTTTTTATAATCAGGATTTAAGCCATCATATCCATTCAGCATTCTGGATTCAGAATAGAAATGGTGAAGAAAGAAAGAATAGGTGATATTGAAAAAAGAAAGAACTACATCGTAGAGAGATGGATCTTCATTATATTCCAATAAAGGAGTGCATGCAAATGTGATGCCATTATCAGAAACACCCAAGTGGAATCTTTTAATGACACACATTTTTGTTGTGTTTAATTCTGTCTTGAAAAGTGGAAACTATTACTACATTATTGTGCAAATTGAAAAAGCTCTGGAATCACAGCTCTGTGAACACAAGTTCACAAAAGTAACTGAACCCAAATAAACAGAAGTAAAATTGTCTGCGTTCTTCCCATGACAGTCTTTGCTACCGCATTATCTCTTGAGGCTCAAGGTCTTTGTCAACACTGAAAATCAAAAGCATGTGTAAGATAATATGATCCTAAGTCAATATTATCAATCAATTTCTTTATTTCCTCTGCAAAATACAAACAGTGACTTAATTATATTGTAACCGGAAAAGACAGTCCTGTTTATCAGCCAGACAAGTTCCCTGTATGCATCCTTCTGAATCACAGCACAAAAGTAAGAAAGCAAAGGAAAAGTGCTACTTAAATAAGATGGGCTTATGTGGCTTTAATCACAACACTTTTAAAAAAGACATAGAGGTGATATTTTCTCAGGCGTATAATAAGAATTCATGGTCAGAAGGAGCTGCCAAGAAAGCTAATTGGACTTCGACTGCATTAACAATAAAATTATCTCTGAAGCAAAAAGGATGACATTTCTCCCTACTCTAAAATGGAAATGCAAGACCTAGATTGCAGGATTCAGTCCAGAACTTGGAGCTTTCACTTGAATAGAAATAAACAGCAGACATTCAGGATGTTGCCACCGGTACCCTGAACAGCACTCAGAAGTGCCTCATCTCGGCTTCCTAATCACCAACACACACAACCCTAGCAAACCACCCTTGGTCCAGGCCTTCAGTCACCCAACAAAGGTACAATCAAGGATCAAGAGACAGAGAAGATGAACACAGTACTGTGAAAACATGCCATTTAGTGGCTAGAGACTGAAATGAACACGAGAACCCCTATCACTGAGACACAGAGTTCCTCATGCTATCTGCTAGTGCAGGAGGTAGTGGAAAATTAGTCAGCACATTGCTTCCATCAAGAGCTACTTACTCAATATTTGAGGCTTTGTCCTTGTCACTACTACTCAGCTCTATTTCCAGTGTGACAGCAGCTACAGGCAATATGGAAACAAACGCATGAGACTGTGTCCCCATAAAACTTTATTTATAGACATTGAAATTTGTATTCCTTTCTAATTTACTTCATGAATGACAAATAAAAATGACACTTATTTATCATGTATCACAGGAGGTTTGAAACGACATACACTCTATAAAGTAGCTAAATTGAAGTGAGGAACATATTGTTTCTGCCCAGGCTTATTTTCTTTGTTGAGAAAATTCTAAAACTCTACTCTCGGTCATTTTCAAGCACACACATAATACTGTTACTAACCATAGTCCTCATGTTATGTAAGAGTTCTCTGGAACTGATGCTTCTTATATAGATGAAACTTTAAATCCTTGCACTAGCATCTCCCTGATTCCACTTCCTTTTAGCTCCCTAAACGATAGTATGTTCTCTGATTCCATGAATGCAACTTTTTTATGTCTGATGGATATGCAAGATCATGAACTATTTGGTTTTCTGTTGCTGGCTTATTTCTTAGTTTGTCTATGGCTGGCTCATTTATTTCTTACTAGAATTCCTCCAAGTGCCTCCATTTTATTTTACATGATAAGATTTCCTTCTTTTTGGAGGCTGACCAGTGTTATATGGTGTAACATTCTCTTTTTCTATTCATGCACTGAATGGACAGACGTTGACTGAGTTCATATGTTGGCTAGTGTGAACAGTGCCACATTGCACAGAAAACTGAACATGTCTCTCTGACATACTGATTTCACTTCCTTAGGTTATATACCCAGTAGTGGGATTTCTGGAACATATGGTAGTTCTATTTTTAATTTTTTCAGGAACCACCATACTGCTCTCCATAATGGCCATACTAATTTACATCACCACCAGCAGTGCACAAAGATCTGCATTATTCCATATCCTTGCCAATACGTCTTATTCTTCCTCTTTATGATGACAATCGTTCTAATGAAAATGATGTCATATCTCATTTTAGGTTTGAATTTTTATTTCCCTGATGATTAGAGATGTTGTTTCTGTATATCTGTTGACCATTTGTATGCCTTATTTCAAAGAGCCTATTAAATACTGTCCTTTGGTCATTTAAACTGAATTATTTTTTCTTGCTATTGAGATATTTTGTATTCCTTATGTATCTAGATAATAATCCTTTGTCAGATACAGGTTTGTATACATTATTATCCCTTTTTATAGGTTATCTCTTCATTCTGCTTATTGTTTCCTTGGTTGTGAAGAAGCTTTTTAGTTTTAAAAAATCTCTTTGGTTATCACAATTTGGGAGGGGGTCATATCCAAATCTTACTGCCTGAACCAATATAACGAAGCCTTTTCTATTTTGTTTTTGTAGTTTTATATTTCAAGACTTCCACTTAATTGGTGAATCAATTTGAGTAGATTTTTGTGTATTCCATAAGATAAGGTCCAATTTTCTTTTTCTGAATATGGATATTTCTTTGTTTAATTACCATTTATTAAAGACACTGTCCTTTCCCTATTTTCTGTTCTTGACAAGTTTGTCAAAAATTAATTGACATTAAATGTGTGGGTAAACTATACTTCCCAGTCCACTATTCTGGTCCATTTTTTAATGTGTTGTTTTTTGTGCCAGTACAATATTATTTTGATTACTATAGGTCAGTAAATAATTTTGAAGTCAGATTATTTGATGCCTCCAACTTTGTTATTTTTGCTCAAGACTGCTTTGGTTATCCCAGGTCTTCTGTGGCTCCTAAGAGTTTTAGGAATATTTTACCTGTTTGGTGAGAAAAGTGAGAGAATTTTGAATGTAATTGTATTGAATCCGAGTAGTTAGACATGTTTGTTGGGTTGTTTTGGTAAGACCAATACTCAAACATCTCTTAGGAAGAAATTCTTTAAAAGCAATGGGGAGCGCATTCAGCAAGGGAGTTAAAGAAATGAAGTATGCTGTTTTGGTTACATTACAAGTGTGTAGATTATTTGATTCTTGTTAAAATGTAAGAAAATATGATTTTATTACTGGTTTAGGATTCTGTAATATAAATACCCTGAACCATGTTATTTGGTAACTTTGTCTCTTAAGAAAGTTTAAAACCTTATAAAGAACTTGTTATTCTGTAGATATGTTCATGTACTTGGTGAAGGTGAACTTTAAGAGTATTAAAGGAAAATAACAAAATTCTTTTTTTTTTTTTTTTTTTTTTTTTTTGGTACCAGGGATTGAACTCATTACCTTGCACTTTCCAGGTAGGCGCTTAGGCCACTGAGCTGAATCCCAGATCCCCCCAAAATCATTTTTATTTAAACCTAAAAGAGTTTGAAATTAATTGAATTCAACCTGAATACAGCTTTGAATGGTGTGGACATTTTAACAATCTTGATTTTTCCAGTCCCTGTACATTTCTTTCATTTATCTGTGCCTTTATCAATTTCTTTAATCTTTTTAATCTGTTTAATCGTTTTTAAGGCCACTAAGGTTTATATGTTATTAGTGTGTTCATGTCACAAAATATCTTTAAAAATATATTTTCAACAATATGAATTATAAAAAGGCATTCTTTGGTACACAAAAACAGGCTATTGATGAAAATTGTCTTCCAGCCTCTGTTCCTTACAGGGTTCTGCACCTATGGACTTCAGTTCTCAGTAAAATGACTTAATATATTCCCACTTGTAAAAATGTGTTACGTATGGTTTTGTTATAGAGGTGTTTTGCCCCTGGGAACTTCAGTGGAGAGACAATTTAAATAACTTTGTAATGTAGTAAAACACAAATAGATAAATTTGGCCAAGTATAAAGTAGTCTGCTTCCAAAGGTAGTAAGTTCCTTGCCATTGAAGGTATCTACATGTAGGTGATACCCTAGACAATTTTTTTTGTTGTTGTGACAAAGTAAAACTAGCTATGTGGCCTAATTAGTTGTGTAACTCCCATCCAAACACTAAACATATGCTGATTTTACATGTTAAATTTCAATTGAAATGTAAGAGGAAATCTACAAAAGTTCTAAGAATAAATCTTATAACTTCTAACATAGAAGTGGTTTACTATTTTGAAAATCATTAGTTTTTTAAAGAACAAAGATAGGAACTTCAAACTACATTTTTTTGTATATTGTACTGCATACAGTTTTAACACAAAGAAGTGAAATCATGAAAACATTGGTGTATTTTTCCTTTTAGTTATCAACATAATGAATAATGAATATTTTGCAATCTGAACACATAATCACTGATTGGAAATAAATTGATAATTAGTATTTAAACTGTACTTTAAATAAATACTCCTGCAAAGTTTTCATCCTATGTGCCAATTTGTTTCATATTCTGCAGGTGAGTTATAGCTACAGAATGTGTGATCCAGTTACAGTGAGTTTATATTTCTTTCTTTAACAAATTGGCCTCAATCACTAATGGATTCTTTATACTGATTGAATCTGTGTGTTGAATAGGTTTAAATTGTCCAATCATATTTCAAGGTTAAATACAAAAGGATATTGAGCTATTATATTTGTGTTGCTGCTATTGCTTCAATGATGGAGGAAGTTGAAGCCACAGCAGGAGATTCAATTGATTTCTTCTATTGCCTTAGTTCAGCTCTTCTCTATGTGTAATGTATCTATGACACTTGTCCCCATTCCAGAAGATGAGGAAAACTCCTCAGGATGAATGACCAGTCTTCATCAAACGATGACTTTCAGGGGCACTCCTTTAGATGTCCATGCATTGCAGCATTACCTTCCTCAGGAAGGATGTTAGAAATGAGAAATCATGACTCAATACACGCTAACTAAATCAATCAAATCAAAGTAGCTATGTAAAGGTCATAAAGGACAAATGTAGGGAAGATTTTCAAGATTCTGACAGAGAAATCAGTATGTCTGTGCCACAGTTTGGCTTGCACCTGAGGAACCAATTCTTCTGAGAGACATCTTGCTTTCTCAAATCCACATGGCCTGCAGGTTGACAATTCTGTTCTGGAAGTTAGGAGACATTTTTAAATTTTAGAATATAAAATTCAATCCTATGTAAATGTCATTTGGGCCTGAACCATCAATTCCCCCTGAAAACTCCCCAGAAAACACAATTTCACTTGCAAATAACCATAATCCTTAAAGCTTTTATGAAAACCTAGGTGGAAGGTAGAACAAAAAGGCCTTTGTGAATAGGACCTCGGGGAACATAGGTAATCCACATCCTTCATTCTCAGCATATCTTTTATTACTTGCAAATTTATCTACAAGAGTGAGAGAAAACACTCATATTGATTTTATCTCTCAGGGAATAGAACTTCAAAATTGGTCAATTACAGTATTTCATATTTCCTTGCCGCTAGACTGGGCATGCAATAGTTGTCATAATTAGGTATAAATATATTTTATTCCAGTTAATGCTTATGTTCCTGGTGTATTCAATGAAATTTTTAAGTAAAATCTTATTTATAATACACAGTAGTTTAGAAAACGCATCTGACATTGTGCTCCACAATTTACAAAAGCAGGAGATACACACTCCAGAAACAGAAAATATTAAAAACCAATAAAGTCAAATAAGTGTTTGAAGTTCTACTATCCAGAGGTTACTATTATTTATTTTTGAAAGATAATTCCTTCCAGGTTTTACATATTTTTGCATTACTTTGTAAATGATTATATATGGTAGTTCATACATATCAGGCAACATATGATAATTAAGAAATAAACATGATTGTAAGTGAAAGTGACACTGTTTTTCACTCACAGAATTTATCATTTAGTCCAAGAGACAGACAAGCCAGTGCAAAATAATGTGCCTTGTACTTTGATAGAATAAGTCCCAATAGTGACACACGAAGGAACAAATAAGACAGTGAAGAAAGACTTGGGAACAGCTGGCAAGGCTTTCTAAGAGAAATATTATTTAAGTTTATGATGAAGATTGAGTAACGTTTCTTGAGGTGAAAAAGGAGAAAGGAAATAAAAAAGTGTGGACCCACAGAAAAGGCTAAAGTAAAAAGCCCGGAGGATGTTCGAAGGAACAAACAGTGGCATATTACAGATTTAGAAAACAAACAGGATACTTTAAAAAATGGGAACTAAGCCCTTTACTAGGGCCACTGCCCAGGAATGCAGGAAGTTCTGTATATTAATTGGACCACAAGGCAAGATGCAATCAAGAGATCTTATATATAACATTGCAAAAAACATAGAAATTGAATTTTTTCTCCTGTATGGTATAGAGGAAGGGAGAGGCCCACCTCAGGTGGCCACTGTCCTACCAAATTGCTCAGGAGCCACATTATTTCTTTCTTTGGATTCCTCTCCCGAGAGTGTTGTGGTGTTGTTTACATGGTCCAAGTTGGATCCTCTGCACTATAACTAGTTTCCAAGTTATAAGAAAAGTGAGAAAAAAGACAACATACAATTTTTCTTTGAGGAGTTCATATAGCTGTATATACATTGTTGATAACTTGATCATATTGTCCACTTTGGGAAATATTACCTCTATTTGAGCACATGCCTGATTAACTCAGAGCTGGTGGGATTTTGTTGTATGTATGTGGTACTAGGGATTAAATCCAACCTATTGGCCATAAATTTAATCCCCGACCTTTTTACCTTTTTAAAAAATCTTTAAACAAGTTCTTGCTAATTAAATCAGTTGTCCAGGCTGGGCTTGAACTTGTATTCCCCTGCCTCAGCCTCCCAGGGTGCTGAAATTACAGGCATGCACAACCACATCTCAGGAGTGAGAGTCTTTACAAAAAAAGAAAAATGGTGCAATATTTGCTTCTCCGTGATGTGAAGTCTGAATTGTATTTTAACGGTAATGAAAGGTTTACTGACATGGTTAAACAAAATATTGTCAAATATTCATTGTAGAACTACCTTTTTCTAGCAGAGGAAGAAGATAATAGACATGAGGCTATTTCTGACATTCAAAGGGTAAAGGCATCATGGGCTAGGATAGTGCAGAGCAATTATGAAAAAAATAGCTATTCTATAAAGGAAGATGAACCACTTATATGGTAGAATTGCAGGGCTAGGTACTTAATTTAGTATGGATAGTGATTACGACCAAGACTGAAGAGTAAAGAAGTCTTGCTTGGTAATTGGTTGGATGGCGACATTCCCTGAATATACCCATGGATTTTTGACTGTTTTAGAGACCATTACAAGATCTAGTAGCTTAAAATAACAACTCATTATGTAGCTCTCCATTGTGTGGGTCAGTTTCATAGGGCCTGACTGGCTGGTATCTTGTTGGTCTCAGCTGGAGTTATACATCTTAGGCCATCTGTGGGTTGGTTAGAATTCTGAGCCTGACTGTTTGTGAACTTGGCATGACAAGGGCACCTTGCCCAAAACTCTCTCATCAGCCAGTAGGTTAGCTTCTGCTCCTCAGCATAGTGCCAGCAGATTCCAAGAGCAAAGGAAATAAAACCATGCCCATTAAACAAGAACTTTAAAACCTCAGTTTGTGTCATTCTTGCCTTAGTCTGATTATACATAATAAGACAGGGCACATGGCCATAACTTTTCAGTGGATAAGAAAGCCATGAAGGTCTTGAAGGCAAGTATCAAGGAACTGTTACCTTAATTAGGAAACCTTACCCAGAGGACACTAGAGACACTACACAGAATTTAAATTTTAGAGAGCAGGTGTATGACGTTTCTTTCAAGCAGCAAGTCTGTGTAGTTTTAAGCCTCAATTCTCCCCCAAGGACTTCATTTTCTACATCTGTAGACATTGAACCTGCTGAGCCACTGTGTCCTTTTCTTGTTTAAGATTTATTAGACAGATTGATTAGTGCTTTGTTTCCAGTGGTATAAAGAAAATGCCATTTAGAACCTGGCTGTCATATATGGCTTCTCTGAGGAAGAAGGAGAAAAAATTGGAGTACCTAAAGTCCCTATTTTGTTCAGATTTTCTGTTCTATTGACCTGTGATTCGTTAGTTTGGCACTGATAGTCCAATTGCAATATGTCACTTTGCCCTTATGCTGCAGTTTGCTATAAAAAGCAGTGTATCAGCATTAGTCAGCACATAAACGATCTTATTCAGTGTTGCTTTCCATTAAAAAAAAACTAGATAAATGACAGTGTCAGAAACATATGCTCTTTATTGTTCAGCATGACTTCGGAAGCATATGAAAGACGGTTGCTTTCTCACTTTTAGTTTCATTGGCTGTTTAGTAACTTTTACTCTAAATCTTTCACTAGCTCATTTGTTTTGCCTAAGTTTGGCATTTAATTCCTGCATAGGAATGATATCAGCTGCTATAGAAACACATGCCACTATACCAACTCCGCTGATACTGTTGTGTGTAGGTTAAAAACCGTAATAGAATCACAGAACATGACTTAATAGCTACAAGAGACATTACAGATAATCTTACTCAAATTACTCATTTTATTAAAAGATAACTCCCAAGATAGGAGGCACCTTGGCCATGTTTTAGAGTGGGAAAGCCATATAAATTATAATTCACATCCAAATTCAGTTGCATATAAAAAAAAAGAACCCTGTATGAGAACTATCTAGCTGATGTGTAGATTATCAGTAGTAGGCGAGATGTTTGCATAAATGCTTTCTGTCAAGGCTGTTGCAGGGAGCCGGGAAGGAAGGTAGTAATGGAGTTGGTTTTGTTACTACAGATGCACTATGTACTAGCTTTTTTGGACAACTTATTTGATGCCAATGAAATGCCTTTATTTCTCTGCATGTACATAAAAGGAAGTATTTTCTGCTTCCACAGATTTTTATGAAGATTAAGTAACTTTTAGAAAACACCCGCTATTGAATTTAGCCAGTGCAAGTTTCTCAAAAAAGGTTACTTCTTCAAATTTTCATAACTTCAACTATATATCAACTGTTTGACTCAATAGAATGGTCTTGTGTTATTGTTTTGCATATAGTATATAGAGAGAAACAAACTATTTGTACCTGATACACAAGGCTTTCTGCTCCTATTTTGACAATTGTCCATGTAAATCCATATCTTAACTCTAAGAACTATACATATGTTCTAGAAAAGCTAAGTCTAGAAAGTCTGGGCACTGAACTGTGGCTAGAATTATAAATTCCAGTTTCTTTTTGCCAGTAAAACAAGTTATAGCATAAATTTTGGCTTTTACCTCCACAATGAAAACAAAATATATTTGCTAATATAATTTCATGGGATTATTATAAAAGTCAAATAAATTTCTTTAAAAAATGAATACCAAATACTACACAAAAATATGGATTTATTATTAAAATGTGTTATAAATACCTTTTCAAAGAATCAGGTAATTATGTAATACCAAGTTTTGCTTATATTGATAAAGGGAGACAAAAATATAGTGAAATCCAGTTTTTAATTACTTACCTGAAGAATAATGTTCTTTCACTTTGGAAGTATCTTTTAGTCTTTTTTTTCCTATTCAGTCTTCTCTTTCCAAACACCCATATTTTCAGGGGAAAAAAGGAATATAAGGTCTCTGCATACTGAAATTCTAGCAACTAGTTTTTGAATGACTACATATTGTTTCTTCAGTCCCCATACTGGTTTTTAAATATTTTCTTTGGAAGCTACACCAATTTAATTCAGAAGGAATGTGATATTTAAAATATAGAGAGAATTATATAGATAACAAACTTTACAAGAAGCATACACATAGCACAAAACAGTTTTGGTGGTTGTTCCAAATGAATTATCAGCCTGTGTATTAACAAATAGCATCCTCATAAACTGAAGGATAATTCACATCCTTTTTCTTTCATTACTTTTTCTCTTTCTACCATTAAATGTGCACACACAGTAGACTGCAGAAGGTGAAACAAGCCCAAGTGGAGTATTCCCCAGTCAGAAGGAATGAACTGTCTGTCTTGCTTTCAACTTGATGTGTTACCGATTTGTGATAGTTTGATTTCGATTTCATTACTGGGCGACCAGAATGAATAGTCAGAGAAGGCAATCAATGCATGATGTACACGCTGGGACCTGACACACAAAGTGTTGGCTGCTTCTGTCAACACTGCCTATTACCAGAGGTGCTCAAAGGGTAAATGATCACCAGAATATGTCATGGGCTCTGTGGACCCTATCCTGCATATCTGTTAGCGAATTCAAAGTCAACACAGGACGAGATTGCTTTGTCAGTGTAACATTTCGGGTAGATACCCTGTATGCTCTGCATTTCTAAAGCAGATGCAGATGCTTGTGGTAAGAGACTGCTGTATGTGTTTGTATGTATGTGAATGTTTGCATGAAAAGGAGAGATAGAGACAGACAGACAGACAGACAGACAGAGAAAAAGACAGAGACAGAGGCAGAGATGAGAGCTAGCAAAATCAAGTCAGAAAGAGAAAAAAAAATATATTGACTGACTCTGCACTAATACCAGGCATACATCAGGGAAAACAAAATATAATTCCATCTAATTTTGTTCACCAGGTGAATTGCTTCCTGAGTACCGAATGAGATTCACAAAGACAACACATACTCAGACTTGTAAGAGCCCATTGATTCATGCTTCGCAAACGTCAAACATCAGTTAACTAATATTTACTAAGCATTTGGTACATGCAGACATTCTTTGCTAATTAATGGAGATATAAAATTAAACCAGACTGATACGATATCTATCATCACAGAATTCATGCTTTCATAGGGAAAAAGAAAATATTGAATCTGAGCTACTATAGTATGGATTAGGCAGAAAACAACACAGTATTGGCACTCCTGATCCAGATTTTGTAATCAATAACTATTTATTCTCTCTTTTTAAGAATTTAGTAAGAAGTGACATCTAAACTAAAATATAACGTACATGTAGGATTGGCCAAAAGAACTGAACAAAGCAATGCTTATTTCTCCTAGTTAAAACAAGAGGATAAAGGCATAATGACAAGACAACATGTAATAATTTAAGATACATCTATTTAGAATGTCTGGAGGCCCATCATCACTATAGGTGGGGACTGGAGAAAGATAGGGGGAGAAGAATCTGAAGACACAAGCAGAGGACCCATAACAAACTATCACAGAATTCGCTTTTGTCTAGGGAGTACTCAGGAAATCATGAAGAAGTTTGACCTGTGATAAGCTTTGTCAGACAAGCTCTTCTAAAATCTAATAACAACTCCTGTAAGTAGGAAGAAAATAGATATTTAGAAGATTGAGTTACCTATCACATATATGTTAAATATATTGTTTTTTAAAACAATTAAAAGGAATACAAAGGCAGTAACAAATAAATATTTAGAGATTTTGAAGAACTTCATACAGAAAATGGAGAACCCATTTTGGCGTGACAGTGGATGAATTTGCAACATAATCTTCAGCGGTCTCCCAGTGAGGAGAATCCAGTCCTCCTCTATGAGTAATGCTTGTGTTTCCAAGGTACGACATACTCTGCTATAGCCAAGAGGGGAAAAGCAAATAAATGCATTTGCCTCCTATAGAGGAAGAAGAATTACTAGTATTGACTTGCTCTCTGTGAAGACGTAGGAAAGTTGAATACAATACTTCTGTAGAAATGAATTCAGGATGAATTCGAAGGTTTCTTTGGGACTTCCACTCCTGCTGGGCATTTTCTAGTTGTACTGTAGACTAAATTGCTGGTGTTTTTTCAGTTCTTTTTCACGTGACATGAGACTCCGTGCCTTCATTTCACTTTCTCTCCTTGTGCAAAGTTGACAGAGAAAGCTCTTAACACAGGGTGTTACCACTGTAATTCTAACTGAAATCACTAGTTGTTTCTGTTAATATTCCGGACATTCCAGCTCTCCTGCTCTGAATATATTCTTATTCTTCTTTGTGCATGATTCTAATTCAAAAACCTCATCCTTTAAAATGCTCTAAGATATATTTTCAATAAAGATGATGGTGGCTCTTTTCTCCATTATGTTATTCAGAGGGTTATCTAAAAGAGTAATGTTTGGAAGCAGCTTTGATCTGCAGAGAATTGGCTAAGAAACTGTTATTTCATACATCAATGAGATATTCACAGCCAGTGACAAAGTTGTTGCTAATTTGTTAGAATGGCTAATTAGTGTATTGTTTTCTAAATCTTATTTTCCTCGTAGTATTTGTTCATTTTATTATTGTTCATTTAATAGTGTAATGCCTAGAACCAAGTTCCAAGGTGCATCTAACTCCCCCAACTGAGTCCTGACCTGAAATTTAAGCTTAATGTGTCCATCTGTAGCTAGTCTTTGCTTTGAGTCTGATCACATTTTCTCTTTCACATACCATTATTATAAGAAGTTATCCATTTGAATATTGTTAAAGATGCTACAACAATTCAAAAGAAGAAAACCAAAGATTGGTTAGAGCCTTAGGTTTCCAAATTTGGATATAACATGATTGGTTTATTGATTTGTCTCATACATGGTTTAATAATCATTTATATCAAAACAACAAACTTCAATTTATTGGTGTGTACATTACTAGGCATTGAAGTACAGAGTAGAGTAGGAAACATAGTAGGAACTTATTGAGCTTATCTTTCAATTATTGAGACTGATACAGAACAAAACAAATATTTTCCACAGCTGAGGACATGTACTATAAATGTAATAAAATAGGAGCTTTTATGTGACTTGTACTTCTCTGGATAATTTCCTGAACAGATTTTTAAACTGTTTTTAGAAATTGTATCATATTCTTCATATCAATAAGGCATATTTTTATATCTACTTGCCAAAATAATATAAATGTCTAAGTAAGAAATAAATTTCTACAAACATATCATAATTATTTCATGCTATATATTGGTATACTAGTCAGAACATCCCATCTTTTGAAAAATTAGGTTGATTCCTGTCTCCTAACATTATAAGTATCTTTCTGATAACTATCCTTACCATTAAATTTCTCTCTATATTTTAATGCTTCCATTATTATATGTTCCAAATGAAAAAATTACACCATCATAATTTATCTCAGTGCAAATTACAACACTGCCTTTTAGAATAATTATTTTCCCATCAGGATTTTATAGAAGTCCTTATTTTCATGTATCTTAGCCCATACCACTATATGAATTTTACATTTCATTTTAATTCATGAAAATACACTGTGTCTTGGCCAACATTTCACGCTGTTAGGGTTTTTGCAATCCTTTTTCTCTGTTTGTTTTCATCCTGATGGCTTTAGTTTTGATCATTGGTCCAAGCACACACAAGGGATCCTGGTCCAGTCAGACACGATTGCCCTTCAGCCCACAGAGGATTAGAGGTTCTCCCAACTTCTCGTTGTCCTGAATGAAGTTTCTCGAGCTGACACCTGCTGTTTTCCTTACCAGTTTTCATGATCTTCCCACTTGTCAACAGTCATCGGTGAACACAAAAGGGGCAAAGAGTATTTCATTTGAAATTCCGTTTAATTGCCATGGAAACATAATGACATTTTACAAAGGTTTCATTACCAAGATCTGTACATTTCAGTCTCTAACTTCTGAAACCAATTTTTTTTCTTTTTACAGCAGAGCTCTTTCACTTTTTTGCTTTAACTTTACTTCAAAATTGATATCTAAGATGACTGCCAATGATATTATATCATCCCATATGTTTTGCTTAATTACACTATTTACTGAATTCATTTTTTTGAAGTTAAAATTCTTCTCCACCTCATCATCAAAACATTATAAACACTTTTTGTCACACTGAGATTAGAGTATAAAACATCTTTTAAATTATATCTGTTTGAAATGTTTCCAGAGGAGGGGTAGAGACTGATGCAATGCTCCGGTCATTTAAATCCATGTTTTAAATCACAGGATATCATAATCTTGTGGTACATGGGATTTAGTTCATCTAAAAGGCAGCATGGAATTTCGTTCATCTAAAAGGCAAAGTCCAGGGAAACATTAGCAAGGTTTAGATGACTTTTGGATTTGAAGTATATTTTCAATGTACAATATTTTAAAGCCCATTTTATTTTCTTGTAAAATAATAGTGTTGATTCCATTCATGACTGGAACCAACATGTCAGTATAAGAAAAACACCTGTGTCTTATTAATACTTGAATTACAGAAAACACTAAGTTGCATTGCAGAAATCCCTCTAAGCAGAACTTTTTAAAAAATATCTTTGACAAATCATAAGCAATCTTGACAATCTTGAGGTCAATAGAATGTACTTACATATAGACATTTAAAATTATGTTTTGAAAGGCAACTGAAAAATTTATTAACAAAATCATTCAAGTGTCTCTTCTTTATTTACTTCATGTATTTTATCATTTAAAAGAAAAATGTAGGCACCTGGTAAATAGCACTGATCTGTCATACACAAAATATATGACCCATTTTACTACACTTTCCTCAGTAAGTATTCTATAACTTCTCTGATACTTTGGCATAAATCCTACTTCTGTTTTTGTATTTTCCCTCTCACCCCTTAATCCACTCCAAACTCTATTTGAGATAGTATAGGAACACCACAGAAGGAAGTATAGGGTAGTCATATGGCTATAAACAAATCTTCTGTATGAATATAAAAGTAAAAGAGGCATTACATACCAAGAAAGAAGTGGTATTACAATTTCTTAGCACTAACTTATATGACAAAAGGAATGGATATGGAAAGTGTAAAATTGATTACTCACAATTAAATCATTCAGAGATTATATAACTAATGACTCTGAAGATAAGTGTTATTATCAGTGCGGAAGTAGCAGAAATAGAAACAATTCTGAGGCTTGTGGATGCACAACTGCTGTGTAAATCTTCAGGAGTTTTAGAACAACTCTATAAATACTATGGGAATAAGAGATTCTTAGATCAGAACATGACATAGGTCCTTTGGCTCTAGGACTAAGAGTAATGAGACAAAACATACGAGAAATCTACATTTTAACAAGTACTTCAGAGAAATATGAAAAAATACAAACTCATTTTTGAACCACAATGTTTCAAATATAGATTCAAAAATAGGAAGCAATCTTTCATGTTGTCTAGCTACATAATCTAGTGAAATCTGAAAGCAGGACTTTGATTAGTAATATTTCTACAATGCCTCACTCCATTCACATTCAGGTTTTCTTGACTTTGACATTGGAATCCAATTCCCCTAATTTATACCATCAAATTACAAAATGCAAAATATTTGAAACATAGCATCTGATACCCAGAAGACATCACAAAGACAGCAGACCAAACAGATGTCAGGAACGAGGAATTTAATAAAATCAAGGCCCAAGATTTAGTATCATAGACTAGATTGGTAATTTTAAACACACAGAGTCAAAACTTTATTATTATATACCTATGCACAAAAGGTTTGGCTTAGAGTTTAAAATATTTGAATGAGATACAGAAGGGTTTCATGACCACACAACTAAGCCTTAGAATACATCTTTGATTTAATAAAATATATGGAGGTTTGCATCTTTAAAGTCATCTGTGTATACTATCTATCTACTTCATAACATTACAGACCTCTAATAAGTGAGAAAAACAAAAAATCAATCCTTTTATGCCACAATTTAAATTGTAAAGGGTCAAATTTACTGTGGAAGTCATCAAGGTTAATAGATGTATTAAAAGAGGAAAGAGATACAAAATAATCTTCCATTTCCGAAGCTCACAGTTGTGTATGAAGTATACATTTCTCTGACATTGGCATTTTAGTGAAGCATATTTGAGAAGATGGAATATGGTCAAATTTCAGTAAAGCATTGCTTTTGTCTGATTCTTCCACTCTATTTTCCTATCTTTCTCTCTCTTCTACCTCCTCTATTTTTATGCACTCTGCATTGCTAAGCCAGAGGTCAAAAAGATGCACCATGAACTATAGAATATCTTTTGTGTACTTGAATGAGGCATGTGGGACAAGACTGAGGATAAATCAATGGATTCACCTTGTACTTTCACCCAGTAATTTGTTTTTTCTGAACGTGTCAAAGAAAATATAAACAAGTATCTGGAGTCAGCTACTGATGGACAGGATAGGAAATCATCTGTAACTGACAAAAACAAAAACAAAACAAAACACTCTCAAAGGAGATCTTTGTCGCTAACTCACCAGACCATTAGACCCTACCTATCTCTAGATAACTCATTTGTCCTAACCCATTGAATGTAATTCTTACATGAAGGTCCATCACTTGCCTTGTTCCCTTAAGAGGGAAGGGTTATTCGGCTAGAAGGAGTCATTATTTGGACATAAACAAGAGTGTGTTCTTCCTTTAGCAGGCTGGTGTGTGGCATGAAACTTAGTTTTCCACTATGTTTATTTTTCATGGGTTTTCTGCTCCAAAAGCCTGGAGAAGCAGGGCCCTGAAACTCCTTATTGCTCTAAGTCCATTTGCTCCTATAAATATTCCCAGCCCTATCTATGCAGGGTCATCTAATCTTTCTTTCACATTACCCTTTTTATTTCTTCGGCTTTTCCAAATTGCCCTAATTTTATACCTTCCAACATTTTTTTTTGCATTTCTATAAGGCTGAAAAATAATAAATACAATTCCAAATTTGAACTTTGATTCAGTTCTTCCTCTTCTCCCAGAGACACATGTGATCCGAGTTCCTCTTGTTGAATGTCTGTACGGAAATAAAATTCATTTTAGTTTCCCTCTGAGCTGTTAGGAGAATTCCTAATCAAATACCATAAAGTCCCTTGTTCTGAAAATTTTGCTTCAGAGAGCAGAAAGCAGAGCCCTGACCTCATGTAATTCCAATCATATGTGACAGATACAATGTAGAATTCATTAAAGGACAGTTGCATCCTGCCGTATTAATCAGCTTTGCAATTCTCTTTTTGCTTGAGTTATGATGTTACTCTCTGGGCCTTGATTTTGTTGCTCAAAGTAGAGTCAATGCTCACATTTTTGGAAATTAAATACCCTGCTGTGTTCTACCACTGCCTTGTTACTTTTCTCCAAAGAGTTATTGCATAAGTATTTGTATGTGTGAGTTTCCTTGTCCTTTTTTCTAACTGAGACTTTGTCTATTAAATCATTCATTCAAAAGAAAGCAAGAGCTGAAAGATTCATAGCATAATAAAAACAGAATGCATTCTTACTATGTCAATAGTCATTTCAGATTCCTCATAAATCTTCAAACTGACTTGAGAATGTCTATTTTTTTTACCTGGATATTGTAAGCAAAATGATATTGAATTAACTACCTAACTCTCATCTAAAAACATTAGTTCAAGACAAATATCAGAGATAGAGAATAGTCCTACCCTTATTGAGCCTATTAAGTATAAGAGGGGTACATAATGCAATAATGGATTACACTCAATCTAGGCATTATTTTCTGATTCCAGTCAGTCTTATCTTCCTAACAGGGTTGCATACTCTCTGAAAGCTCTTTTTCTCCACTGTTATAATTCTTTATAAATGTCATTATTTTAATCAAGTGCTTATAGCATACAGTGGGTTAATTATTGGTACCATTTTTTTCCTTTCATAATGTGATGTTTAAGGTTCTGCATGGCAAGATCTGAAGCATTATTCTTTATCCCAACACTAAAAACTGAGTTTGACATTTTGTGAGCACCTTGAAAATAGTTCTTGTCCTAGACCTATGTTAATAAAAGCAAGCAATCATTAATATTTTATCTTTCAATAGGTACTGAACAAATAATAGTGTGCATAACTTTGCTTATTTTTCCTTTTGCATTTATTCTTCAAGACACAAAATCTAGAGGATACATTTTTTCTTTTGAGTATTTAGAGATGGAATCTTCCATAAGAAATTATAACTAAGTGCTAATAAGAAGAGCTGTTTAAAGTCTTCCTTTAACATTATCTCACAACAAAGTCCACATCTGAATTGGCTCTGATTTCAGTACTTTAATTATGTATTTATCTCTATATTTTAATTTATTTATTTTAGACAATTTTAAGTATACAGAAAAAACATGTAAAATGTATAGATTTCTCATATTCCTTCTTCCCCATCTGACAAGGGTACTCTTTATTATGCATATCTTACTTTAATATAGTATGTTTTTTGTGATTGATAAAAGTTGATGAAATAATAGTAATAAATGAAAATTAACTAAAGGGCATAGTTTGCATCAGGGTAATTACTGTGTTTTGCCTTTCTACAGTGCCATATATCTGCCCTTAGAGTATCAAAGCAAAATCATTTCACTTCCCTAAATACCCTTGTCCTCTTGTGCTCCATCCACTCATCCTGCCTTCTCTACTTCAGTCTGACCCAAACTCTTAGCAACTACCGACTTTTATTATTGTCCCAATATTGTCCTTTCCAAGTTGTCAACTATAAAGGCATAATCCAGCAGGTAGTATTTTCATACTGTCTTTTCCCCTTTATCAACATGCACTTAAATTTCCCTACCTGTACTATCGTGGCTTCATGGCTTATCGCTCTTCATTAATTTATAATCATTCCATTGTATGGATGCACCACAATTTGTATGTCCCTCTATTTTAAGGATGACTTGGTCACTTTTCAGTTTGTGTAATTATAAATAAAACTGATAAAGCATTCATGGACAGATGTTTTGTGTGGGCAATGATTTTCACTCATTTAGGTTGATATTTAATCATTTATTTACCGTTTGTTCTGCTCCTAAACTATACAGTAAATTGTAGTAGGTTCAGTGACTTTGACCATAACACTTTATATTTGCTGAATGAAAACAGAGAGATTGCAATACTGGCAAAAATCCTCACTTTAGATTTGAGTTAGAGGGAAAGTAGCTTGCCGTGATTAAATATATAGGCTCAAAAGATAGATGCACTGAATTCAAATACTGTGCCTTTATCTCCTCATTCTTTGATCTTGGAAAGCATGCTTACCTTTGCCTCAGTTCCCACATCTCATCTCAGAATGGATATGATAGTGGTATATCACTTAAGATAAAATGAGCTAAAATGTTTAAGGCGTTTACAAGAGTATGTGATAAAATTCAATTGTTACCACAGGGATTATTAGGTAGGAGTGAATCTTTCTGCAGAAATCAAGCTTGTGAGTGGAGAAGTAGTCAAAAAAAAAATCAATCTGGTGAGCCTCAAAAAAAAGGAAAGTCAGGCACCTGAGCATGCCTTCTCATCAGCTACTTACTAATTGCTAATTTTGCCTAGAAATTATGTTGGTATTAGGCATGAAAAGGAAATACAGAACCTCTGTCACCAATGAACAAATGTCTCCAAAAAAAGAAAGAGGGCTTTATCCATATAGTGCAAAGAGACCTGAATTTTCATGAAGGGACAGAGACACTTTCCAGACCACTTGCACACATGAATTTGTTTTACTGGCTGGGGGAAGGGAGTGCCTTTAGGGATTCAAATCATACTCAGAGCCCCAGTTCCTATCTTTCTCTAAAAGCTTCCTCAATTTCTTTATCTATTTCAAACCTTAATTCAATATTTCAAGCTGCTTAGAGATCCTTTTCTCCTGACAAAGTTGTACAGATTCATTGACATAATTTAATAGAAAATATTTTAACATATCCAGTAGGTGCTAAACATAGTTTAGTTATTTATTCTTAATCCATGGATTCTTTTCAGGTAGTTTAGATAGATTTGGGGGTGGGAGAAGCAACTGATATTTCAAATTTCCTTTATACAAGAGTCCTAGCCTCAGAAGATAGGTTTAGAATATTGCGAATAGCTGTGAGCCAGGGATCAACAGAACAGAAGTCTATTCTGGATTTGGTTAATTCAGTTTAACACTCAAGATTTAGCTGAAATTCTTGCTTTATTTAAAGAGACTTGTTTGATGCTTCTGTAACTGTCTTGTACAGCTAAACACTGACAGAAATGTGATGTCTAAATTAATGCCAGCCATACTAATCAAAGGTTATTTGCTTTACTGTTTAAACAGATTATTCATGGCATGAACTGATGTGTTTTGATTTTTCAACATGTCAGCTATAAGATCAGAGTGGGTATTTTAGCCTTACGATAACTCTATAAATAGAGGCATAAATTATAAACGCTCGCTGATGCAATTATAAATTGTCAGTTAGAATCCTTCGATCCTGGCAAAATATAATGACCCTGAGTTAGAATATTGCACAAAGGGTGACTTCTATGTTTGTGAGCCAAGAATCTTTGTTGCTAGGAACACGCTATTTCTTTCAGCATGTCCTAATACCGGAAGTCTGTCTGGATAACCAGCCCGTTTGATGCCTCATTCTTCTCCTAACTATACCTGGTCCAGCTACTTCTAAAAGGCTTCTGCATGGCCCTATTTGGTAACTTTTAACAAATGAGCCTACATTCTAGTCCGTGGAAGACTATACTCAAGGGGCTAGCAAGGCAGACTGAGCAATGTTTCTTAACAACTCCTTGGGCCTTTGCTTTTGCTAAATTAAATCCCCTTAGAGTTGTTTACAAGATGAAAACTTGGACAGTTAAATAAATACCCACCTTGTTGGGTATCTAAAGTGGAGATATAAAATTAAAGGAGTTTTGCTTTATTTTTGTTTTTGCTTTTTTTGAGAAACACATGGGATAATTTATGAGGATTCAATAGATGAACAATAAACCCTTTATATCCTGGTAATCTTATATGGATGAGTTCTTGATGAATATCCTACCATCAGTGCTCTAAGCTGGGCAGAGAAATAGAGGTGTGTGGTTTAATATGATGTTAAAGATGCCCTGTTCCTTCCTCAATGGCACAAATTGTTTTCCAGCATGGTGCCCTACCACAGCTCTTTCCTTTTGGGTTTATTGACAGTTCTGGCAGTTCACCAAGTTTATGTGTGCAAGACCTCTGATTTATACCCTTTTTCAATACTCAGCTCCAAACTCTCCTGTATACCCTGTTTCCTAACCAATAAATGATCCATTCTTTCTTTCCCCTTTCCTAGTCATCCAGCAATGAGTATTCAATGTATGTCAAGGACAAAAAAAATACTGTTCCTTCCTCAGGGGCTAAGAAGTTGAAGGGTATTACTAGAATGATGCAAATCAAAGTGAACATACGAGTAAAAATGCAGAACAAACATATTGAGCAACTCTTGGTCTCTTGACAAATACAGGCTGAAATCTGCATCTTGCACTACATTGTACTCTGAACTTCAGAAAATGTCTCAGTCCAGTGTTCCCAAAACCAAAACCACAAATAGGAGACTTGGCGACACAACTAGGAATCAAGATGTTGAATCAACGTTCAATACGCACATTACATTTATTTGGCCACGTTTTACAATTCTCTACGAGCAATTCAGATGGCTTCCCAGCTAATCTAGCTAGCAGATTGTTATGACTATGTTCAGAAAATGCATATAGGCTTAGGAATTTGGTATCTGGATGGCCCTCGACTGATCTCTTTTTCCAGGATGATTTTGTCTTACTCAGCCATTAAATTGGTAGTCTGAACATTACAGTTCCAGTGAATCCTCTTGTTCACACCATACTTAGCCTGCCTTGTGATTCTGAATGGGAATTTCTGAGTGTGGGGAAGATGTATCAGGAATATCTTCAAAGTTGTCGTTCCTTTAACATCACCTGACAGTCTAGCTTTTGGCCCAGGTAATAGTCACTGTAAGCTCAATAAAATCAGAACAATTGAAGAGGACAATATTTCTTCTTTCAAAGAGGTGTCCACTGTACAAAGCTTTAAGGAATTACTGATGAATTAAGAGACAAGTGGTGTGGTAATACATTTTATCTACCCCCATTCTTAAAGGAAGAATATGCCTAACTGAGAAAAAGTTCCTCTTTTCAAATGAAAGTTTAAAAACTCAGCAAGACTTAGATAGAAGCAGATGTAGGCTGCTTTTCTCAATGCATATTTTACTACATATATATAAAATCAGATGAAGGGTTGAGGAGGTTTATTGAAGACAAAAAATACCTTTACGAGATGCCGTATTTCACCCTTGAGTCAATCATACTGTAATGAACACCAAGCATAGACAGCAAAATGAGGTGAAATGTGCCAGTGCAACTGCAGATTTGAAGGTCAGCTTTCAAAGAAGGACAACAAATGCAAATATTTCTACAACCATTTGCAAAGTTGCTGAGGTGAAAAGAAAATTTATTCATTCAACTTGCTTTAGTCATGTTGTTGACAGCAAAAGTCACCAATTTCCTTCTCTATCTCTTTTTTTTTTTTTTTTTTTTGACATAGGCAACACTGCTTTTGAACCATATGTGATCATAGCCCTGGGAAACTGTCATCTTTCTAGAACTAAAAAGTCCTAGGTTTGCTTCTGTTCTGTAGTAATCACCATAGTGTGACTCCCTAGTAAAGCCTAAATAAGGAGTTAGAAATTTAAATAGCATAAAGGGAAAGGGACTCTACTTTTACAAATTATTTTGTTTGTTTCTTGAAGTGTTAGCTGTGAGTACTGTGACTACAGGCCCAAAGAGGCACAGGTCCTCAGGTTGCTGGCTTATAATATCTGTCTAGAAAGTGACAGAAGAAAGTGAAAATTACCCCCAGGAATCTATATGTTTCTGAACGAATTCTTTATTCTTTAAATGAGGAACAATATCAGCAAATGGGAATATTTGATGGAGATTGATGATCCATTCTAACTTAGACCAGAAATCTTTGTTCTTTTAAATATTATTAGTTGGGTTTAATATTATTATTATAATTTAATGCACACTATATGTATGTAAAAACTGACTAACTGCTAGAAAAATAAAAGTAAATGAAAATCTAGAGAGTAAGAATGAAAAAAGCCAACTTTATATACTCTTCCTTGTCCAGCTCTCTCATTTTTCAGTTAAGTGCAAAAGTATATTTTGAACCAAAAATGATTCAAATAACAACATTCAAGATGTCCTGAATACCAAAAAAGTCCATCATTATTAATTGCACATTAAATCCAATCAATGAGTCAACAGACACAGATATGTATAACATAATGTAGAAGAGTTTAATTAACCCCAGTGAAATTTAAGAGCTTTATAGAATGATTAACCCAAGAAAGCAGCCCAAATTAAAATTATATATGTGGACTTTCCAATTAAAGGAGAGTTGAAAAGCCATTTTTTTTTGCTATTTTTACCACATCTTTGTTTATTGAATTTATAAAGTATTTTTACTCCAAAGAGCTTAGAGTGTTGTGCTGAGGATTTGGCATGGCTAAGATCATAAATATAAAAGGAAGAGAGCTACAAGAGAAAAGAAATGTGGAAACAGAAGGAAAGAATAAATGATTGATCCCAATAGCAAATAAATGCAATTCAGATTTCCTTCTGGGTACTATACTAATGTACAATCAAAAGCACTGATGGGAAGAATGAATAACTTAATGTATTTGAACAGACTCACTAAGTTGTTTTAGAGCTATCTCTTAATCCTTAACCCTATGATTTGGGGATACTTACTTTCATGTTATAGAGCTGTTAAAGAGCTGAATCAGTGCTAATTAATAAAGTTAGCGTAAATCAAAAACCTACCCAGCTGAGGTGCTGGAATTGGACCCCATGTCAGTTTGACTTAATCTTAAGAACTTTCTATTCTATCCTCCATGCTCCCAACAAAAGTAGACTATTCACGATTTTGTCACATGAAAGGTCTAAATGCTAGGAACATATTAACAACTATTTGTATATGCATATTTATTACCTCAAGTCATAATTTACCCATGTGTTTCTAAGTTTCCAAAGTGTTCCTTAGTCATAATCCATTGACCTCTGTTTAGCATCTCCTGGGAAAGTATACAGGACTCCAAAGCTCGAATGAGAATTCGCTGCTAAACAGATGACTCTTCTCTTTCAATCAGTGTTTGACTACTAATGTAGTTCTCCTTGAGACAAATTAGTTTTTGCCCCCAGTAAGAAGAACAAATCAGTTTTCTCACAGATTTTCTGCTCAGTGTCAGAGACTTTAGTCATCATACCCAATGGCAACAGCACACATTGGCAGCCCACGTGAGCACAGATCAGAAAACTGTCTGAGGATCCCACCTCTGCCTCTGAGGGGAAGTGAGCAACTGAAAGAGTTTATACTAAAGTATTATTAGCCAGAAAACGTAACACAAATATACTTATTTGCATTTGTTACCAATTTACTAATTAATACACAAATAATACAGAAATATACCAAAGGACAGCAACAAGAAATAATATAAAATAAGATCCCATTAACCTTGAAGGATTACCATTAATGGTTTTCCTTGGTGTGTGAATGGCTGTAATGTATTAAAAGGTGCCCAGGGCAGGTCAGGGATTTAGCTCAGTGGCACAGCACCTGCCTGGCAAGCACAAGCCCTGAGTTCCTGGTACCAAAAATAAATAAATAAACAAAAGGTGCCCAGTGGAATCTATTAGGCAATGATTTATCCAGAAAGTCATATTACTTACAGAAAAATATAATGAACCTGTCAGAAGTGGATTTATAATTTGATTATAATAATCCATTGTGTTGAAATATAGAAAGGCTGAGAATATACCCATTAAGACAATCCAAAGCTAGAAAGATCCACATACGAATGATGATTTTAAAAAAATTCAAGCAGCACGAATCCTTTTATTTGTTTTTTAAATTTTTTTTTAGCTGCCACTGTTGTTTACGTTAGCTGCACTTTATTTTTTACATGTTGTCTAGACTAGTCTTTTTTTTAATACCAGGACTCAGACTCAGGACCTCATGCTTGTCAGGCAGGTGCTGTGTTGCTGAGCTATACCCCTGGCTCCCAAGCTAGTCTTGAACTAGTGAGCTCAAATTTTCTCCCTTGGGAGGGCCCAGAGTGCTTGGACTGCAGGCTCCTGCGTTGTCTTCTTTACTTGGCCTAAGATGCTTGGTATTAGCACATTCCCAGCGTTCCTGTCCGACAACTCTCTGGTAGCACAGCATATTGAGAACAATTAGAGTGGAGAAAACCAGCAAACATGACTTTTTTTCTTATTTTAAAGAGAATCATACAAAACAGAATAAAACAAATCAGAGCACCACCAGGCAAGCGATACAAGACTTCAAAGCAAGACAACAGGAAATCAACAATGGCTGCCATGATGTCTCTCATTTTCTTCAAAATAACTGTACATACCTTCACACATAAGAAATCAAGCAAAATAAAAACAATACAAAAGCAATCAAAAGAAAAGGCAAAAGTGACTTTTAATCCTGGCTCTGCTGTACACAAGTCAGTCACATAATCTGCTAACACTGTTTGTCCATCTAAACTATTTAGTCTTCAGCATAATGGGATTAAGAGTATCTACCTCAAAGGACAATATCGAATGAGATGAAATACCTATCAGTACAACTGTTAGTGTTTACCAATGAATGTTGGCTATTGTTATTTATAAAAATTTTATGACAAAGATTCAGTATAACTTTTTCCATTCTCTCCCTTGTTCTAATTTTAATTTTAAATTTTCCTGTTTCCTTGGTTATCATCTCCACTTTCTTATCCCCCCTACACAGCAAAGATATCCCTGAGATTCACATGCTGTATGACATAGCTTGATGATAAAAGTGTACAATATAATAGTTCCTAGATGGGACACCAAAAGCACAAAAAATAAAAAGCAAAATTGGGAGAACGTAAAACTAAAAATTTTCTCTACAGCAAAAAAAAAAAATTAACAAAAGGAACAGACAATCTTCTGAATTTATCTATGCTAGAAATATTTGAAAACCATGCTTATGAGTGGTTAATATCTCAAGTATCGAAGAAGCTCATACAACTCAAATTTAAAAAGCAAATAATCTGATTTTTAAATGAGTAAACAATCTAGACATTTTTTAAAGACATACAACTAACCAGTATGTAAATGAAGGAAGCTTAGCGTAACTAATCACCTGAGGAAATAAAAACCACAATGAAATATCACCTAGTACCTGTTAGGATGAATATTATATTTTTTGAAAAGTGTTGGCAAAGTTGTATTAAAAAAGAAATATGAATGTATGGGCAGTAGGAATGTACCTTGTTGGATTAGCCACTATGAATAACAGCATGGAGCTTCCCCAAGAGTTAAAAGTAGGATTAATGTATGATACAGCAATCTTCCTACCTGGTGCCTATGCAAATGAATTCAAATCAGTATCTCAAAGAAATACCTGTGCACCCAGGTTTGTTGCAGCATTAGCACAATAGCCAGGGTGTGGAAACAGCCCATGTCTTTGTCACTGAATGAGCAGATAAAACTTATCATGCCTATAGCATATTTAACCTCAAAAAAGAGGGAATCCTACCATTTGTGATAACACAGATGATCCCAAAAGGCACTATGCCCAGTGAAGTAAGTCAGACACAGAAAGACAAACTCTATGTGATGATCACTCACACAAAGAAGTTACAGTAGTCAGACCCAGAAGCAGAAAGTAGAACGGTACTTTTCAGGTACTAGAGGAAGGGAGAGATGGAAAATGATTGGTCAATGAATTTAAGGCCCCACTTAAATAAGAACAATTTCTGGTGTACAATGTAACATTTATAGTAAACCATACTGTACTAAGTTTACATACTTAAACATTTTCTAGGACAGTACATCTTACGTTAACTAGGTTTATTGCATAACAATAATAATTGTAATTATTATCTTGAGAGAATCTTTTTGGTGGTGATGAATAATTTCATGATGTAGATTATGGTGATGGTATAAAGGGCACATTCTTCTCTCCAAACCCAACAGGTTGCATCCATTAAGCATGGGTGGCCTTTTAAAGTCAATTATACCTCAATTAAATAAATTTTCTGGCCTTCCACAACTAAGTGTTAGCTATAAATAACCAAATGCAATTTTAAAAATAAGACACAATACTTGTTAATTATTTTGTTCATGTTATGTTACATTTTAGGGGTGTCAATTATTTTTCCCTTAAATCAAAGCAGAAGTCTCAGGAGCAGATGTCTGGATAATACATGAATTGAAGTCATGTATATTTGCAAACCAAATCCAGCAGGACTTTCATAAAGTGACCCAATGTCCAAATGAATTTCTGCACGGCAGCTGGATTCTCTGTGCTGCCTCACTGTGATGTGGGATAGAGTGATAGAAACAGCGCTGCAGAGAGTTATCCGTAACATAGAAATGGCTTTGTCATCAGCACGTGAGGACAAACTCAGGTTTCCAGGCACAGAGACAATAGTTTACCCCACATACAGTATATTCCTGTGAGCTCCAGCTCATCAGTTTATGCTCCTGAAGACTGATAGTGACTCTCCTTCACTATCTGCTCTCATGAAAAATTTGTTATGACATAAAATTTCCCAACCAATTTTTCAGACTGGAGACAATTTTTGGACAGTAAAATGCTAAATGTCAATGACAAATTTCAGTGTGCAATACTTTCCCTGTCATTGATTTAAATATACCAAGGTATTAAATAACACCTAGGTAGCAGTTCTTCTAATTAGATCTTGGTAAATACAATTTAAGGACATAGTCAATTGCTCAATGGTAAGCTTATGAGTTATATTTGACAAATCAGTTCTGTACCTCAGATTGGCCACATTGTTGCTTTTTACTACTTATTACTAAGACTCCTTTTTTTCTTCTTAAAATAAAGTTCAAATATCCCAGCACATCACAGAATGGTTGCCACTTTCCTTTGCAGAGACAAATTCCTCTCCCAAATCAAATTAACCCATTGATTTAGGAATATGAGTATTTGTTCTGTTAATCATGGCATTAAATGTGTATTGCAAAATCACACAGAGGCATGCGGTACTTAAACAATGCATGTGTGGTTGTCAAGGAAATGAAGTGAATATCAGGTCTGCTGCTGCACTGAGCTAGGTTCACACACACACACACACACACACACACACACACACAATACCAAACAATAGCTGTCAGTCAGGTTATTAAAATTGTCAGATAGAACACATTTTTATCTTTAAGGACATTAATAATTATATATTTGTGAATATACATTACTATCCCCCCCAAACATCGATTTTTGTCTGTGTAAGGCAAATCTGATACATGTACATACGTATTTTATTTCTAATTATATATATTTATAAATGTTAACTCCATAATTTTTTCTTTCTGCAAACTTTGTATCTTGCACCTGACTTCATTGAAACATAAATGTTTCCACAAAAATAAACCCTATGAGGGATGTGTTAGGCAATTTTATTATTGCTGCTACAAAATCCTTGACATCACAGTTGAAACAAGAGTTTTAATTTGTCTCCAATTTCAGAAGGCTTAGTCTGTATTTGGGTAGCTCCTAGGCAGGAGGCCATAACCGGCAAAGCTCCTTACTTTACCGCAGCTGAGGAGCAGAGGATTGGAGAAAAACACACGCA